>JAAGAY010134097.1:0-59150 GCA_011801015.1 Ardeotis arabs | reverse complement strand
GGGCCACAAAGATGATAAGAGGGATGGAGCACCTCTCCTATGAGGACAGGCTGAGAGAGTTGGGGCTGTTCAGCCTGGAGAAGAGGAGGCTCCGGGGAGACCTGATAGCGGTCTTCCAGTACCTCAAGGGGGCCTACAAGAAAGACAGGGAGAGACTGTTCAGTAGGGCCTGTTGTGACAGGACAAGGGGTAATGGTTTTAAAATAGAGGGGGGTAGATTTAGATTGGACATTAGGAAAAAAATTTTCACAATGAGGGTTGTGGAACACTGGAACAGGTTGCCCAGAGAGGTGGTGGATGCCCCATCCCTGGAAACATTCAAGGCCAGGCTGGATGGGGCTCTGAGCAACCTGATCTAGTGGGGGATGTCCCTGCTCCTTGCAGGGGGGTTGGACTAGATGACCTTTGAAGGTCCCTTCCAACCCTTACCATTCTATGATTCTATGATATAGTCTAGTCGCCAGTAAATAAGATTTTAGGTAGTAATAGTACTGTAGAAAGTATTACTTTCTAAAGTGAAGTTGTTATTATTTTCTGTAGTAATAATTGTAAGTCTTTTTACATATTAAATGCACATCTTTTTATTACTTCAATGACTTTCACTGGTAAGATGCTATCGCTACTTTTTCAGACGGTAGATTTCTTCATGCAACATAGGCAACAAATGTATTTTTTTTAGTCAGATATT
The DNA here is from genome assembly GCA_011801015.1 of Ardeotis arabs. NCBI lineage: Eukaryota > Metazoa > Chordata > Aves > Otidiformes > Otididae > Ardeotis > Ardeotis arabs. Next base: position 58,462 of record JAAGAY010134097.1, on the reverse strand, counting down.
TTGGATGAAATGTGTAAAGTGTGATGTTTGTGGTGAATTTTATTTTCTGTTTTATTTTGATCAAAGTAAAATTGAAAGATCATTCATTATGTAATGCAGTGCCAGATGGTAAGGCACTAAAACGGAGCCTAATCTGCCATCTCTAAAGGTGAGCGCTAACAGTTTTGGAAAGCTGGAAAGCTCGTGCAATTGGAAATGAGTTTGGAGCATTTTACTTTTAGGTCACCAATTCACAGCTGATAGAGCTGGGTAATAACCAAATGCTATCACCATGTTGTGGAAGGCTGCTGTCTTAATAAGATACTGCTACAGTGCTAGACCAGAACCGAGGACAAATAACCTTATCACAAGCTAGACTTCAAATATCAGTAAGTAGCAACATCCCTTCATGCGAGGGTTGGACAAGTGGGCTGAATGACCTTTACAAGAATGGATTAATTTCCTTAACAGGAACGGATTAAATGGTAGGAGTTAGGAGTAAAGCACTAGGGGAAGAAAAACCAAAAAAATCTGATTGAGGAAAGCAAGCTGATTAGTCTGTAGACACTACTTCAAGTCAAGAGTTATTTTTCCTCTCCTGAGAACACTTACACATTTTCCCTTTAGGTCTGAATTATTTCAATTTACCTTGGATCATAGTTAGCAACTTCATCTACAAAGAGTTGCCAATAAAATATTTGCAAAATAGCTAGTGATAAAAAGAGCCAGTTATAAACACGCTGCAAGCATTTACTGCATGTCTTCTTACCAGGTGGCAGACAGGCAAAAACCATTATTCTGAATACCAGTCTTATGACATCACAAAACACATCTCTGTGCGCTTGACTGAAAACTATATTTAGGATGACCAGAAATGGCTATCAACCTAGCTAAAGCATAGCTTTCTGCTAAATGTTTTATGTTAATATTTAAAAAACCCACAAAAAAACAAACCCTGTTCAACATATGACAGATGCTCTGAGGTTTTTTAATTCCTGAAAAGAATTCACATATATAAAAATAGGATGGCCTAGGCAGCTGATGATTTTGTTACGGTTTTGGCTCCTGTGCTTTTTCTGTGGTGTAAGTCTTGGAAAGATTCCTGATCAAGAAAATGGGTCCAAATGGGTTTTGATTTTAGAGTTTTGTTTGTTTGTTTAACCTTTGTGTACATACCATATCCTGCTCTCAAGAAATAGTGACTTTATTTCTATGCCCTTCTAAACATTTTATTCTAGTCATATTCTTGATTGCCCTGGACCCCAGGTGTCCCTGGGGTATGTAAGCATGATCCAGCCTGTCCTGATTAACGTGCAGACATCAGGAGGCCGCCCTGGGCCCTGTTTGACAGATATTTTTCAGCTCATCAGCTCTGGAAAGAGGCTTCTATCTGCTCCCTGTGACTTTTAGTGTCAAACACCAGTTATCCCAGACACCCAGTTAAGCTGACACAGAGATACGATACTAGATTTGAAATGGACTCACTCTATATACGTTTACATATATATTTAATATATTTTTTATATATACCTAGATCTTAAAAAAAAAAAAAAGTCTTTCCCAAAAGCCGACCTGATGAACAAAATTTTCCTAGAAACACACACACACACAAAAAAAGTAAATAATAACTGAGGCGCATTACAGTTTTAAGAATGAATGGTTTTATTGTTAGGAATGATTGCAAATTTATTACTTGTGTTTAGTAATTCTTTGGTAGATGTTATCTAGACAATGATAAAAGAAAATTTACACGATGTAGTCAGGGTACATAGTTCATGGTAGGGAAAAAAAAATCCCTTTTTAATTTAGAATGAAAGACATTAGAAAAATATCTTAGTCTTTGTGATTTTTTTGTTATCTTCTCTTTCATTCTTACTAGATCTGGAGGCTTGCTGTTCTGCCTGGCCAGAACAAATGAAGTTGAATGTCTTGCACTTCTATGCTGAATTAGATGGTCTGCTTAAGGCTCGGATTTGATTGCATAGCTAAACTGTACAGGTAAACCAAATATACTAGTGGAATTCAGACCAAAATATTTCTAATTGCCAGGAGAAGTGAGGCTCCAAGGTTTTCATAATGAAGAAGTTAGCTTCCTGTTCTGTATGTAGCCCCAAGTATTTTACAAACTTTTTTTTTAAAAAAAATTGGAATATACAAATTTGATTGCTGTGGTAGAAATATACTTGTCTCTGGAGTAAAATGGATCTATGAGATAACATTGAGCTACAGTAGAGAAGTAATTCAGAATATAAGTTGAATAGAGATCTTAGTGAATGCAAAGAGAAAGCATAAGAAAATGAAAGCTTTGTTTGACTTCAAACCTGTGTAAGCCAAAAGCATTAAAAATCCTGTGCAATTAATAGAACACCACCAGCTGGGTATAGCCTCTCACATTGCTTATGAGTTAGAAGTTATAGGAAACCTCACAAACATTAGTTATGTTTCTAACAGTGAACAATACTGAAGTCCATATAATTCTGAAGCTGGAAATTGTTTATTTCATCCAGAACAGTTTTCTTCATCTTGCTACCCCTTTTCGTATTTAAGGTTCATGCCAATGTTGCTAAGCCTGAATCACCAACTTTTTAAACGAAGTTATGCTAGAGCACAGAAAAGAAGATACTGGGACCACTTCTAATGAGTTTAAACCAAAATTCTTGGTCTGTTGGGTTTTTTTATTTTATTTCTTAAAGGTGATAGTTGACATCTAGAGCTTCAACATAAATTCCAAATAAAAAAGAATTAGATCAGAACTTTGATAAGAGACACTGCAATAAGCAATACAACTTAATATTTTATGTTTTAAAATATTTTTATATGCTCAGATATTTGCCTTATTAAGAGTCTGCTACTAAATATTGCTGACAAGTAGAAGTAGGGATACTTATTGTATATGAATTATAAAAAAGAATTAACAAAGTGGTACTTCTCAAAGAATTAACAATTAAAGGAGCAATTAACAATTAAATGTTAAATTAAAAAGTAAAATGAATTATTAATAATTAAAATTAAATTATCTCAGCTGGAAGTAGTTGGAGGATAGGTGTATATGAAAGGCAAGCAGTCATTTAATTTTGTTCTGATTTTACTTTACCCTAAATGCCTTTTAACAGTGCTGAAAACAGTAGTGTGTTAATATCTATGGCTAGTAAAGAAAGATGACAGAGTTATAACTCACATGTCAGAAAGGCATGATAGCTCATTCACATGGGAAGAGAACCGTAGTCAAATAGTCAAATACAGGTACCAGAAAACATCATGGTGTATATCAACATTTGATTCTAAAGGTTTATTTTAGTCAAATTGGGGTTGATGTGACAGCAAATGAAAAAAAAGGGGCTCAGACTGACTCATGGATAACAAGTGACAAAGAAAATGGCCTTTTTTTCAGGATGGAGTTGTAAGCATTTAATGAATTTGCTTTACTTTCTCTTTTACCTTTTTCCCTGTGTAGTATTATTAGAGTAAACGTAACAAAACCAAATTCTTGATTCCTAGTGTCTAGGGGAAAATGTCCCATTGAAGAACTGTCGTCAATATGAATTCCTGTGTTTAAAACAAAACATTTGATTTTCTAATATGCAGCATCCAGTGAGCTAAATAATCACTAACTGGTATTAAAACATAACGACTAGAAAAACTTTTCCTTTTCTTGTTACACTTGACAATTTTCTTAAAAGCAGATGATGAGTAAATGATTGCCCTTCCTCTACTGAATGAAACTCATTTCCACTTTCATTTAACACGAGCAATTACTTAGAGATTTAACTGGAAGAAGAGGCAGACTGCTTTCTCCAGGATCTAGAACTGATCCCAAATGCATGTTTTTAAGCATCCTTTCAGAATGCTGTTAGGGAGAAGGACTGGGGAAGATGGAACTTATGATTTTGCAGTTTGCTGTGGTGAAAGCTTCCAGCCACTCCTATGGCACAATTTTTCAAAATTGCTAGCAGTAAAGCTAGAAAGGATGTTTGTTTAGAAATGTGTTGGATCTACCTCTGCAGAAGATGAAACCTAGAAACTTAGAGTAGATTTTCTTGTTCTTAGCTTTAGGCAGCTATGCTGACTCCTAATTCTCTCCACCAGCTACAAAGGCATACCACAGGATCAGCTGAGCTGCAGATCATTACACAATAGAAGAGAGGAATCCCATCCAGGGAGCTCTAAGTTCCTTTTCTGTTGAAAAACTACACAGCCACTACCTTTGGCTGTGGATTACCTATTCCCAGTCCTCCCATGTGAACTTCTTGAGAGCTGTCAAGTGCTCAAGTCCTCTCGTTAAACCTGATAACTCATTAGTGCAGTCCTTGCAGCCCTTGCCATTGCTTGGTGGTTGAGTTGGTCTGCCAGTGACCCTGTTCTGTGTTCACACCTTCATGGATAATGCTCAGTTTGGATCCAAACTGGGAGATGCTCACAGGGAGTATTCATCCTCATAGTGAATTGGGATGAAAAGTATGTTTCTGATAGATCTGGCTACTTTGGATATTGAAGCATAAATGGCCATTTTGCCCTTCAACATTAAAATGTTCTGTTTAGATAGGCTACATTTTTAGACTACTAAAAACTTGGAATTACCAGAAAAAGTTGGTACTTTCTTTGTTGTGGATTACTTGAACTTTTTATAGCTATTGTAGAGCTGTACATGATAAAATTTTGGTTTACAAATGAATGCTCTTAAGTACTTTTGTTTATAAATTTATTATGGACTTTTCATTTTTTTAAGTAAGAATCGTGTCGTCCCTACTTCATGCAAAGCCTGTACTACTTCCTTCACTCTCTTGCAGTGCTTCCCACATGCCATAATATTTTCATGATTGTTTTCTAAAAGTTTTATTAGAAAGTTGTAAACCAAACAAGCAGTTCTTGATGTCCTCATTGTGATTGCTCTCTCAGAAGTGTGAGAGCCATGTTAACCAGCTGGCTGAGAACCTGGCTTTCTTGATTCAGTGAAATAAGCAGTCTTGTGAAGTGTACTACATTCAGCATGGGTACAAAACTTCTAAGTTATTGGGAGCTTGAGTTCTGGACTTTGATATTTCATTAGTAGAACGTTTTCATTCATGAATTTAACACCTTGTATTGTAAGATTTATAACCTTGAATGTGTCAATATGGATACAAGTTTCTCTAGAAACTCCTGGTGCTGATACACACTTTCCCTAAATTCCAAATACTGGAATACTCAATTGCATTTCATTTGTCTATCAATTAGACCAGAGCAGCAGGAGAACAATCAGAACCTCCTCCTCAGTGTTACCATCTCCATTGTCATCCTGTGTGGCTCTGGAGAACTTCAGGGGGGGCGAAGGAGGAGGTGAGATCTTAGTGACAGCAGCGGCAACCTAGCACTGGAAAAGTTAAGCAGGAATGAGATGTACCCAGTCCCAGCCAGTGTCTTCCAAGTGCATTAAAAACATTCTGCTTGAGATTTGGTGTATTTTCAGTGTGTGTGCATTTTGCCATACCTTGTCATTAATAATCAGGCTGGTGAAACATCAGAAATGTTTAAAAAAATATATCTTCTCATAGCAGAGAGAAGCTGATGTGAACTGAAGTACAAATCCATCATTTATTTGAAGCAGCAGCAGAAAATGTGATAGCAATTGTGGAAACAATGATGGAAAAGACAGGGTGAGAAGTAACATGATCTATTTCATTATGCCACTACTTTATTACTCTGGGAAGTAATCAAGTATTCTCCCCTGCTTCCTGCTCCCCCACCCTGTCATGAATTCTGTAATTTGTGACATTTCTATTGCCTGGTAGCACGCAATAGCAGCCCATGCAATCGAGCTACAGGGTGTGCAGATGTTTAGACATTACGCTCCCCTGTGGCAAGGTTCTCCCTCTTGTTTTTCTTTTACATAAGGTGGAGCAGAAGATTTTGAACATGGGTATTCTTGATAACTCTTCCTGTCCTAACAGCCTGAAGCTAACTAATGTTTGAAGGTTTTAGAATTTCTCAAAGAATTTCAAGTTTTATTAGGTAGAAGTCTGAAACAAAACTGTTGTCATATTCCTGTCAAGGATACGGCAGAAATTTATTTTCTGTGTAAGTATAAGCATTTTATTTTTTTCCTTGGATCTCAAGATACTTTCTTCATTTCAGAGTTACCTGAATAAGATGTTAACAAATGAGGAGTTGGGCTTATCTAATGATTATGCTATTATCTGCTTAGAAAATATGATCAGTTTAAAATGCTAGTATAATTCTCTAGTGCACTATTGTAATTCAGTGAAATAAATCCTATGAGTCTTGCTGTCAGAAAATTGGAATGAAAGCAGATTAACATGTGTGCTGGGGCTGAGGGTTTTTCAGGGGAAAACAATTCATTCCTGCCCCAATTAAATGGGGCTGGCTCAGTAATGTTCCAATGAGGAGAGGCAAAACAGTATGCGTACTGTGCTATGAGGTGCTTTAAGCAAAGAAGAGAGTCAAATTGGTATAAGTATTAAATTTTCTGCTCACTTTATGAAGCTCTGTATTTGTCAATGAATTGTCTTTCCACAGGAAAGATAATACTGCATTCATTTTCTCTTCAGCCCTCGAAGGCTGAAAAGGTGCCTCAAGTTAAGCAAATTTATTTGAATGCATATATCTGGCAGCCTTCATCTAACAGAAAGCAAAGCCAAATGTCACGTATAGTTTATGTAGTGATGTTTTAGCTATGATGGTATAAGGACAATAAGCTGACTACTGTAGTTTGAGAAGTTAGCATTTTGAAAATATAAGTATTTCTTCAGCTTTATAGTAGACTGTCAGCAATGATAAAATTATAAAATACCTACCTTGACACAGATTTTGGTATTCTGGTGGTGAGGACTCTGTAGAATGACCACTGTAGGATTCCCACAGTCAATTCACAAAGCAGGTCACATTCTCCATCTCATGTTCAAAGTAAATGTCAACCCCAAGCCAATGAGGATCACCATCCCTTAAAACAATGTTCACAGGTCTTTCATCCTCAAGGACCAAAACAAAGCCTTTGTCCACACATCAGAGAATTAAACATCTAAGCAATTACCTTATGCTGATTTTTGGCTATTCGCACAATACTGCTGACTTTCTTTCCCCCTATTCAAGTTTGTTTGGGTTTCACTACACAGAACGACTAGAAATTTCAGCACCAGTAATTACTTGTGAGGTGAGAAACAGTCATAATGAAACAGAAAATTTCCCTAGACTCTTGCTAAGCTTTTCTTTCCAGTCTGTTTTCCTTAAACTGCTGTATCCTGTTGTAAGGGTACTATTTTAGGAGTGGGAAGAGGTTTGTCAGTCCTGCATGGCACTGTCTAAAAAGATGCTGGCAAACAGTGATTATAATTATAAATCACATTTTTCTCATCTGTTGAAATAGAAGATTCAGTGAGATGGCTCAATTGCAAGGAAGAATTGCTAGAAGCAGTTAACAGAAGACAGGCATGAATTGAATTTTGTGGTGAATAAATGATCTTTTTCCCCTCTCTTTCCAAGGCACAGCAAAATTGTGTATCTTTTCACTATGTTAAGTATTTAGAAACTGTAATAAAGTAGACAATATAAGAGTGTGAATGGAAAAAGCAACTGCACTGTGTGCATAAGCTCCATAAATATGATTTTATGAGAAAGTCAAAGGACGTAAAATGTTTCTATTACAGCTAGAACTCTTGTTCAATGTAATGATGAAAGGTAATAGTCCCATTTTCACCTAATGTTCTTGCAAGTATTTGGGGGGAAGAAATGTTTTAAATTAAACACTTCTTTTCAGAAAGAATAGGGTTGCAAGAACAGTTTCTGAGAGTTAGGTGCAAAACAAGTAATTTGAAAAGTTATCTGCCTACTCAGGTCATGGTCTTATGTGCTGTTGTGCTAAATGGAAAAATCAATCAAGGAAGGTTTTGAAACCAGTGTTGAATGGATGTCAAAACAGTAGGGCAATATGAAGAAAACACAAATGGAGTCGTTGAGGCTTTCTGACTCTTTCCTGTTAACGATCTCTTTTTTTTTTTTTTTCTTTCTAATTATATTTGGACTGTATTTTCCTGGGATTTTTCTTTCTTTCTTATAGAGAAGTGCTTACGTTCAATTATGTTGCTGCTTATGGTGATGCTGGTGGAATCTCCAGTTAATAGGAAGTCAAGGCAATCTCTGACATCAAAACAATTCTTAATATTGCATAAAACATGGAAAATACACCCCTAAGAAAGTATGTGAATTACATTTTCGAACAGTGTTAGTGAAGCTGAGCTCTTAGAAAAAAAAAATATTGCTAATGTGGCATTGGAGCTGCTGGCTGCAGGGAAAATATAGCCTCCGTTGTGCATTTTAGCAGTTGCAGGTAAAGCCTGGAGTACTTAGTTTCGACAAAATCTGAAAAGTATAGTTTGTCTTAATTCCTGCTTGGATGAACTTAGGATCCACTTATAATAAAATAAACATGAACTACAAACAAATGAAAATAGATACAAAATAGCTACATTTATCAACTCGTTATATATAAATTCATTTTCAATAAAAACTTGCTTTATTTTGGCTAACTCCCTTACATGTAACGTAACTGAGTGTTTATTACCATAGTGGGTTGTGTTTTCAGCAGCATCTGCTTCAATGACTTGCAGGATACGGACTAAATAGCAATATATTCTTACAAATAGTTTGAAACAGAGGTTCTTGAAATATCGCACATACCAAGCTGCTGATTTATTGAGGAGCTTAGAAAGAGCAATGGTGTAATTGGCTGTATCTTTTATCCTGTTTTCTTTGATCCAATCTCACTCACTTGCCATTTTCAAACAAGATACAGTCCCTGAAGTTGCACAGCCAAGGCTTTTATTTAAGGTCAGTATGAAATTAAGCTGAGGGAGGAGTGCATAATGGAACATGGTCCATTTGGGGTTGCCAGGAAAACTGGCAGCCTGCCCTGCTTTTGATGATGTTAAAGCCTCCTTTTAAAGAACAATACCTGATTGCTCTTCAAAGCTGCATCACTTAGAAGTTCCTTTTGGGACTCAGAGGATCACAGGTACTTTTCATGAAGCATAGAAATGATAAAAAAAGTAAAAAGGTATTTTCTTCGATTAAAGTATTTGGCTTATTATAATGTTTCACTTAACTGATGTTGAGATGAAATATGAAGAATTGAAATTGCTAACTTGCTGAAAATTGATTCTAGTTAGTGTTTTTGCAGTTGACTGTTTTTTGCTAAGAGGTGGTAACATAAAAACAGCAAAACAGAGGCATACTTTTTTTTTTTAAATAACAAGTACATCATACTTTTATAAATGCCATATACTCACTCTTATTTTCATGAATGTAAGATTTTGGAAGTCCCAAAAGAAAAGATTTTAAAGGCTAAAAGTGAATTCCTGACCACTAGGGCAAACCAGCAACTTTTCAGAGGTTGTCAAATTCTCTGTGCTCCCAAGCAGAGGAATTTTAAAGTGATTAAATGTTTGTTTATGTATCCTGGTTCTGGCTACGATGCAGTTAATTTCCCCCGGAGCTGGGAGAGGAGCTGGAGGTACCTGTGGCTGGGGACACAGCTGGGACAGGTTACTGATCAGCTGCCAGCTGGGAGAGGTTATCCAAATTGGCCAGGGGCAGTTCCACCCTATGGGACACCATGCTCAGTATTAAAGTGAGGAGGGGGCTGAGGGGAAGCTCCTGCTACTTGGGAGGAAGCTGCGCATCAGGATCCACTGTGAGCTGTGGTACTGTACAGTATGTGCTTCAGTATTTTCTGTTACTGGGTTTTTTGTTTGTTAATTTTCCATCTGTTTTCTTTTCTTCTGTTGTTCTATTAATCTTTTTTTTAATCTCAGTCCATGAGTTTTGCCTTCTTTTCTTTACCAGTTCTCCTCCCTGTCCCACTGGAGGGTGGGGGCAGTGAGCGAGAGACTGCGTAGCTGAGCAGGGCAAAACTACGACGTTATGGCAAATCTGTCACTGATACAAGACTGTATCCTTTCTCCTAACTCTTGAAAGCTTTAGGTTTTCTTTGGGTTTTTTTTAATTGTTTTTGTGTTTTGAAGGAGAGCAGAGAATATTAGAGTACTGTGCAGGGAAAAAGAAAAATATGTCTCTGACTTGCTGATTTCAGAAAATGGGCACTGTTTGAAGTAGCTCAGAGATCTGGTATGTTGCAATAAATTCTGGAGCCACTAGATTAACAGGTGATAAAGTCAAATGTGGATGATAAATCTATTTTAGACAGAATTGTGCGATTTATTACATGGCCATAGACTCCAAAGGCAAGTGTATTTCTGTATAATATGGAGCATACACTGGTCAACAGCACAAATTGCATGAGTATTGAGCATATAAAGTGCTGCAGTTGGAATTGTCATCTAAAAATACATTTGGATGCTGCTAAGCACTAAAGCAGTGCATTTGGAATTCTTGGAAGGATTCTTGTCCTATTTATCCTCTAAAATCACTGATTATTGGCTATATGGCTTTTATATATAATCAGAAGAATATAAAAGAGGTACTTTCACGAGGTCAGAAGATAAGTTCAATCAGCTGGGAACTGATAAAGTCAATTTTACAGACTAGAATGATGTAGAAAAATTTACTAAATATCTACTGATAATACACTTATAATTATCAGTATAGTGTAGTATGCTAAACTATACAGTAGAATGTATAGAATTTGCTGTCATCATCACTGCTTTACACAGTTTCCAAATATGTTTTTTTTTCTAATTATACAATCTTCATTGCTTTTTTCCATGTTAGATAATCCCTCAAACTGTATTGTTGATCTGTTCTGGTCCTTCTGAATTTGGCAGGAGAAAGTGAATATGTAAATGTTGGTTTTTTGCAGGACAGTACAGATACACGAATCTCACCTACTAGTGAGGAATAAAATTGAAAGTTCTGTTGATATAACAGACTAGATTTATGTCAAGACACTCCTAATAAATTCAAGCTACAGATACAATAGCAAATGTTGTGGTGATTTCATAGCAAATCAAATATCTCCTTAGGACTTTTTTCAAGGGGAACAATAGGATTAGAATTCTACTCCCTACATTGCTAGTTTACTAATTTCTATTTTTTTTGTTAGATTAATAAATGTCCTGATATTTTTTTAATTTTATCCCATGTCATCTTATATTACACTATTGTAGATGAGATTAATAAATATGCAGCAGCGTACTTCGATATTATAGTAGGCATTGTATTAATTTTAGTGTGGGTTGTGGCATTCTAATTTTCCAGGGCAGAAATACCATTGAACAATCAGAATGAAAATTTTGTTTCTGAAATACAATGTATTGAATGTCCTTGTCTGCCATTGAAACTGCTGTCTTTGAACATTGAGAAAACAGTGGAATGGAGAGAATAAAATAGTAGTTTCATCACTAATAAAAGAGATGCCACATTTAGGATGTTCACTGGTGCAGGGAACAAGGGCATTTTGTTTCAGTTCACCTTAATAATTCAAATCTCAGCTGTCAATAGGTATACAGCTCTCCTTGTAAGTCTCTCTGTGAACTGCTAAGGTATAAAGGAATCAAAGTCAATGAGGAAAGAGAGGTTTGAAGGCTCCTTTCATCTGACACTTTATTTGGACATTGAACTGTGTAAACTAATTATTTTGTCTTTCTATCACCTCCAAACTTTCCATCCTTTAACAACTGAGTGTCATGACTGTGACTCCTAATTCTTCCTTTTGTCTTTACATGCTCAGAAAAGAATCTCTTGGCACAAAACTTAAGAGCATCACGTATGTGGAGTCAAAAGTGACCTCATGAGAGCATCTAGAACATTGGCTCTTCTTCAGCTTGAACTTGAACAGTCTTGACATATCTCAAATTTAGACCTCAGTTCTGTGTTGTTTGTCTTTTTAATTGCTAAAACTTGAAAAAACTCCTCAAGTTAGATGGCTGTTTCATGGCGCACCTTTCAAAAAGTACTTCTCTTTATAGTTTTTTTTTCACACCACTCAGGTAATTTATAACTTCCATAGACACATCTCCCTGTTGAAATAGGACAACTGGCTAAGATTGCTAGGCTGAGCTACAAAAACATTATTCTTAAATGCTTCTACTTGAGTCAACAGATTTATGAGAGTCCAAATGTGGAGTACCTGTGAATGGAATTTGACTGTGATTCGGAATTAGGGGTGATGGTTTCAGTAACATGAATTGAAATAATTCAAAAAGCCAATTTTCCAAGTAAATTAAGTCCTCATATATTAAAAAATAATTTTTAAGAAGACAATGAGTTTTAGCATATTCTGGTATTATTACTGAATTCAGCAATTTAATGAAATTATGTTCTGGTCCTATATAAAAGTCTATTCTGATCTAATTATGGGGGGGTTTTTTGCAAAGTAAACACTCAAAAGACAGCATAAAGTCTTATAACATACCAGTTGCTTTTATTTTGTTTCTTGTATACTCATGTATCAGAGGGATGAAAGCAGGCAAAAAAACCCACATTAAACCTCCTTCAAACAAGTCTTAGATAAAACTAAAGTTGTTCGGACAACCTATATCGAAAATAAGCGTATCTAGATTTTACTGCAATTTCCAATGATGTTTATCTATCTGAAAGTGATTCTCTTTAGTCAGCTCTCCTACCTGACATCTTTTTACCAAATGCTTCTGAGCCCTTCATACTGGAGATTGCCTTTCTACCAGCAGAACTGCTGGAACATGTGGGAGGTGCCAAGGCAGGCCTTAAAATATCTCCCCAGTAACACAGCAAGTCTTACCCCCAGTTTGCGTTCTCTCACTCACTGAGGTCAGTTGTTGTTGCTGGGAACATGCTGTATCCAGCAAGCTTTTGGCTGGATATTTTTAAAAATATTGGAGAACTAAGAACTGTAAATGTCTAAATGTATCAATTTATTCAAGCTACAGAGATCATATTCTTTTATCTCTAAGATCAGTCTTTGAAATAGAATTCTATTTCTCCTTGTGTCCTTTTTTTCAGTGTGGGAAGAGTTCAAAATAGGAGAGAGGATGACAGTGCTGCAAAAAAAAAATCTTCCTCCACAGCTCAAATCAATAACCTTGTATATTTGTTTTAGAGCATGAATGCAAAATAAAATCTTTATAGCAAATGTCATCAATAAAAACTTGCCATTTGGCCAATTTCCTTCCAGTTCCTGAACTGGTACTTAATAATATTATTTCAAGTAAATTTGTAGAAAATATTTGTTTTAAAATGTTATTTCCAGCTTCCTATACTTTTCAGGGTAACTGTCTGCATAAATGTCTTAAATTAATAAACAGCATACTTGTATTTCAGTTAACTCCCGTAATCTTTTTTTTGTCTTTTTCCTTCAGTTCTCTAAACTGGTGTGTTATTAATGGCTAGGTATGATACACTGTATTCCTTCTGGTGTTTAAACTCTTGTTCACTCTGTAATATTGGCATAAGAGTTTCACAGAGGATAAATTAATCTTTTTTTGAACAAGTGAGTCACTGTCTGGGGGTAGGACTATACCAAATTTTATTACTCTTCCTCATTCTCATTGCATTTCAAAGAATGGGAGGAAGATTGTATACTAAACCCAAGATGCCATTCCCTTTTGCAACCTTAATCTTTTCTGTAAAAGAAAGAATAGAATTAAACAGCATTATAATTTAGATCATTTACTAGCTTTGAAAATTCTGCTTAAAATCTAGTTTTCCCAATGCTCTATCCTTTCAGTTTTGAGTTTAAAAAACTACATTCTCATTAGAGAATTTACTGCAGTTATGTTTATATAACAACAAATTTTATGTGATAAAAAAATAAATACAATTCTTAGCAAATATTTTTTGAGATTACAAAAATATATTCTAGAAGACAACGTAGAGATATAAATTTGATAGATGTTGGAGACAAAGTAGTTTGCAAAGAAATTTAGATATTTAAGCATACGTTTATAATTGCTCTTGTGTAAGCACACTGTCTTGCTACTAAGATTCATGTTTAATTCAGACAAGTGTGGTTACTGTGTGGAAAAAAAAAAAGAAAAACAACAAAAAAACCCCAAACAAACAAACAAAAACAAAAAGCCCAAACTTCAAGGTGAGCTCTGCAAATTTTAGTAGCATTAACATATGTTCCCTCTTCTATTAAGTAATCCTGACAAAAAAAAAATTGTCTAACTTAAAGTGTAGGGTGATTTTAATGCTAAAAAAATATGCCCTGGTGATAGTTTTATCAAAGCCTGTTTGCCACAAAGAGGAAATCTTAGGGATATGAAGGATTTCCTTTTGCTGTCTTTGTGTTTGAAAGATAGAAGCTGTCTCCTTTGGTTCACATCTCTTTTTGTTTAGTCAGTTACCATTAGGAGCACAGAAATGGAGGTACTGGAGAAGATGAGGCTCTTAATCATAAGTTGCGCTTTCTTCAACACTAGACTGTAATTGATACTTGAGGAGGGAAAGTAATGTCAGAGCAAGTATCAGAATGATAGCTTAGCTGATACAGCCTCTCACCTGGGCCTTCTTGCACTAGTTTGTGTATGCTAATAGCCCCTGATAGGTTTTCTCCTGGCACCCAAAACAACATGTGGCAATGAATTCCACCATTTAATAAAGAAAATAAGGAAAACAAATAATTGCTGTTTAACTATTAAGTTGTTTATTCATATAGTGAGAGAAGCATTTTTGTAATTTTTAAACAAAACTTGTATTTTTCATACACCATCTATTTTGGTATACATTTAATATTCAAATACAATAATTGAAATAATAAAGTTAAACTTCAAGAAACACAGTTTTCAAGCAATAAAATGCATTATTTGTTGTTTTTACAGCCATATAACAAATTACAAAAGTTCTCACCAGACACTGAAATCTGATTCAAAAGTTGCCTTACCTGTTCCACTTCATTTGTCGGAGACAATATTAAGTGGTGTTTATATAAATAGTCTCTCTAGGATTTTTAGTTTATTTTATGACAGTGACTATATTTGCAATCAGTGTATAGCCCTGCAGAATACCATATTGCAAAAATATCCATATTTAATTTAAGGAGATCAGATCAATCTATTAAAGTAGCAACCATATCAACTAATATGACAGCTGTATTACTCAACATCATTGCAGGCAGTGACATATGGTGAAACATAAGGACAAACATGCAAATATGCATTTTATCAGCACCAGGGCATTGTCGAAGTTTGAACGAACTCTGTGCTAGCACAGCTGTACTTAAACAGCAGAACATTAACCTCAATATTTATCTGTCAGAGTGTTTTCTTCAGTGAACAAATAAAAGTTCCCCTCTTAAAGCAAGTAAAATTGTTGACAAACTGTAAAATATGATTGCTGAGAATGAATGAAGGCTTCCCTGACTTCAGTAAAGACGGTGGTAGTTCAAAAACACATTGAACAGTTACCTGTGATAAAATTTTGAGGGGGAGGAAAAGAGCAGGAGGTTAAGTACATTGCATTTGTACAGTTTCTGAGTACATCTCCTGTTGTATAAATAAGCCACTGTGGAGTTATGGTACCCTAGAGGAAAGATTAGCCTTCAACTGAGATAGCATGTAGTATCACTCATGTACTTTTAACAGGAAGACAGAGATGGGAAAATATCACAATATTAGAGAATAAGATCCTTAATCTGTTTAAATTGGAGAAAAAGGGTGTCAAAGTTGCTTCCATTTTCTATTTAAAAAATAATAGAAATTAAATGTGGTTTTTAAAACTTTTTATTTACAAATGAAGCATACATGTAGATATTTAATTAACTACTATAAGAGAAATCATTACATTTCTAAAATGGCTTTTCAGAAAAGACCATGTTTTATTTCAAACAAGTTTGACGTTTGAAACATTTTGGCAAGCGCTGTTGGCTGTTAAAGGAACATACAATAAAGTATATTCTCTTTGACAGAATATACTTCATGCCTTCAAGTTAGAGTAACTCTTTTTTTATTGAGAATGAGAGAGGAGATTCCTGGCTTAAACAGTTTATAACCTTACCAGTGTTTCTTCTTTGGAGCTACCAGCAATAATTCATCTTGGTGTCCTGTCTCTGTATCTACACCAAAGGAGAGGACCTAATCCTGGGCTGGTCACAGGGCTTCCTATGCAGGAGAAGCATTTAGTGTTTATCACCGGGTGGGTGCTGGCCTAAATGTCTCCTGACTTTCAGCAGAACAGTTGTTCCAGATGCTTCTCCCCTGTTTCCTCCTCCCCGCTTTTCTTTACTTCCTAAATGAGGCAGCTTCCATGCAGGCTTTCATCATGTAAGTGCAAAACGTTTCCCGCAGCTTTGAGAGAGTGGTTTTATGTGTAATTTCACATTTATGTGGGTTTAGTGACATGAGAGGAATCGCAACAGGGCATGAATAGCCGTGCTATGATCTTTTTCCCCTAGGCTTTTTTTCTGAAGGAGAAGCAAAAGCAATATTTCTATTGTTCTGGGCATTTCTCTAGCCCTGAAATACTGGCTTTCTGTCTGCTTTGTGCCATCAGACCAGTGCAAAACAACTGAACAGGGAGTGCAGCCTGGTCCCAAAACTATGTCAAGTTCACAGTCTGTGCACTGGTCAAGAGAACATGAAAGTTTTCATAAAGGTATCAGTAAAACATATTTAGTGCTATGTAGCTTCGTAACCAACTAAACAAGATGGTTTGAGCTTATGCTCCATTCTTTTTTCTTTCTCCTTATCAAATAAAGATCCTATGGTTTGAAAAGTGGGGATTGCCTTCAGAAGGTTCTAGACCGACAATGGTGTAATTCAGTATCAGCATCTAAATTCCCTCAGAAGCACGAGTCAAGCTGAGTATTACGCATGAGTTGGTAGATCCTCCATATGTTGTTTGTACTTACTCCTTGAGGCATTGTGCTATAAATAACAAACTGAAATGCAAAGTAGCAGTCATCAGGGACAATAAAAGTAATAATTCAGAGATTCATTCATAAATATGGCTGGAGGGGACCTACTACGATTGCAGGGTTTGGTCTTCTGCAAGACACAAACTTTCCTTTTGTTGATCCCTGCTGAAAATAGGTGCCGCCTTTTATTTTTCTAAACAGTACAGAATTGGGAATTTATTTTAAGGAGGAAAAAAATACTCTTTGAAAAGCAATTTTATCACTTAGTAGCTAAGAGAACCGAGGTAAGATGATTTATCCGAAAAACTAGCCAAGGTACTATCAATATAAAAGACTTCCCAGGCTTATTTGAACTCTGCTGGAGTTCTTAACTTTCTTCATAGCATTAAATATATATATTAGAATAAATAGTGGATTTTTAAAAGTACTTGAATGGAACATTGAAATAATAAAAAAATGCAAAAATTCTCTCTTAAATAAGCATTTGTTTAGAATAAATGTGCATTAGCCTAAATTAGTCTTGGATTTGCTGTATAAATAATAGAGAAGAAAAAATTAAGAGTTGCCTTTCTTCACTGACTCTGTAGGACATTTATACGACCAGCTACATCAAGGGATGTAGATAGTCAAGCATGCAGCAGTTGGTGGACGTTTCAGTCTCTAAATCCAGCGTGCACCCCAATTATGTCCTGACTGCGTTTCGAGGCATAGCCTGGGTGACTCTCCTCCTTGGGCAGGCTGCAAGGAACTCTGGAAGATCTGCTTAAATAATGGTGTTTAGGCAATGCACATGCCCAGTTCTGCACCTGTCTCCTGAATCTGAAGCACATTTGCACTGTGGGTATACACTTCAAGTTGTAAAGAGAGCAGGAATTGTAACAAATGGTCATACGGTAACTTTTCGGTACTGGTCCTCAGTACTGTTGGGTTTTCAGTGCTCTCTCTCACTTTTTTTCATATAGCCCTATTTATGGCACTGTTCAGTACAACCTGTGAGCTAATTGATTGATTAAAGCCTGTGATTTTCTCAGAATAATCTCTTTTAATGAGATTTGTTTTGTCTAGTCTAAAATATCCTTTTTTTTTTTAGTCCATATTTTTGCATTCTGAAGGAATGATTACAACTGCTATACATTCTGGATTTGTTCATGAATTCTATTAGAGTTATAACATAGATTCATAGGTTCAGTTGTAGATTATGTTGTATTCAAGAAAAAAATTAAAGGTATTTATTGAGGGGTTTTTTTCAACAGCTTACCCTTTAAAAGCCAGCCTTATGAACAAATTGATCTTACTTTCATTAGGTGGTCTCCAGACTCTTTATATGATTAAACAGAAATTAGAAAAAACTTACAAGTCTTCATAACTTAGACTACTCTATATTAATTTGCAAGGCTTAAGGGGCTAATAAATAGTAAATATTTATACTGGCATATTAGAAGAGTATAATAAATTACATATATACACTAAAGATATAGGTAATTATATGACATTTATTGACTCATTTTATAATAATTGAATAGCTAATTATTAAAATCTCCGTAGGTCTTCCAAATTCTTAGGAATAGTTTTTCCTACTACATGAGATCACTATGTAAAGTCTATATACAAGCATCATTGACATGAGACTGGTTTTGTGTTGGTTTCAAGTAATTAGAGTAGCACTGGTTTGAGGTATGTACATGACACTTTATAGCACTCCCAGCATGCTGTTGCAGGTTTTGGAAGGATTTTAAGGGACTTTCATGGACCATGTAAAGAACGTGTAACGTGAATTCCAGTTATCCTGTGAAAAGCTATACGAATTAGTCTGCAAAACACCGTGATTCTCTGACACTAATATTCTCTTTCTAGATTTTCCTATAATCATCTTTTGTATACAGAAAAAATAAGATGCTATAGTAATGAAGTTTTCTGAAGTTAGAAGAAAACATAGTCTGTAAAACAGACTACTGCTATTAACAAAATTTTACTTATGCTACATCTTTATTCTGCGTTTAATACTTGAGGAAAATAATTGCATGTAAATAGATTCACTAATAATAGCTGATTAAAATGTATTCATTTTACATCACCAAATAATCATCATTAATTTAATTCCAGTACACCATAAAATGACTTATTGCTCTTCATCCAGTTCACGTGTAAATTGATAAACGAGACGAAAGTAGTTTAGAAATCTCATTAGTGTGCAAAGATATATTCTGATTTTTTTGTGCGTGAAGTTTATTTCTTTAATCAATTAAAATGTAATAAACACTATGATAAGACAATGCTGAAACTACACAGGCAAACATAAATCATAAAACACAAAGTGAAGCATCCCCTAGCAACAGTAATTCTCTCAGTTTGCATGCAGTGGGTTTATTCACTAGAGGTTACGCTTTAATCAGCCGTGCCTAAGCACTGGTATTAAATCCTGAGCAGAGCTAGTGATATACCTGTAGCTTTAATTTACGGCTGCTATATTTCAGGGCCTGTACAAATTAGACAGCATTCCTTATTTGCTACATTGTCGTGTATGCTTTTTATATACTCAGATTCTCTATTTATTTTACTAGCTCATGCTAATTTTGTCACACCAATTTTTGAAAGTCCTTCCTGAGACTTTCTCTCTAGCTTGACAATTGCTCAAAAAAAAAAACTCTGCTATTCTAATAACCATTATTTATCTACTACTTCCTACCTTCTATCCTGTTAGAACACCCAACGTTTGCTCATGAAATAGGGAGTTAATTGGTTTAATGAGTCATTCTAAATGGCTTCCATAGATCTAATTTATTAATAATTCAGAGGACTACTCAAATGGCTGCCATTAGTTCGTGATCTCTTTTTCTACTCTGTATTGGATACAGTAGCTACTGTGTAGTGAAAATATCACTTGAGGACATGGGTAGAAATCTGGAATTTTTTTGAAAACATTTTGCTGCTCGCCTTTCAGGAGGGAAGGAGAACGTATGTAGCATTATTCACATAGAGATTTATAAAATCCAAAAGAGTTGGCCTGAATTCAGTGTTCAAAATACATAAGGGTCTTTAGAAGTATTAATTTCTTGTGCCTGTATATCAGCTACATGTATGTTAAAGGTAAGCACTCTCACTTTTATTTTTGAGTACAGATCAATACATCTGATGAGGCACATCTGCACCCCTGAGAACTCAGACATGGCTTTTCTCGTGGCAGAGGGGAGTTAGACATGTGCTGTGTTCTGAAGACACAGATATGACAGTTTGGGTGGGATCGGGCAAATAAGTTCTGTAGAAATCAAAGAATATATTGTAACTTAAAACCACATGGAATCTTCAGTGTTTGCTTTATGCATTTGCAAGTACTTTTGGGAGCATTCAGACAGGCTGACAATTTCAGTAACTTTTGAAATCTAACACATAAATATAATTTCTTAAAATCTTTGCAGACTTGAATATTTTAATGTTAGTAAAAGAGATGGAAATGGCAAGGAGGGGTAGAAGGTAAAGGATAAGATTTTAAGAGAGTTTAATTATAAAAAATAAATAAAACCCTTGTCACCTAGATCTCCATTGTTATATTTCTAATTATAATCAGAATCTAAATTTCTTTATTTGATTATTTTATTCAGTCTACTCGGTATTCATCTTTTAAGAACTTTGTCATCTGTCTTCCTACACCATGTAGGTGTTCCACTTTTTTTGAAAAAGGAAATCGCACTTCTAAGTAAAAAAAAAAGAAATTTTTTATCCATCATTGTATCAAAATAGAATGCTTTGTCATTTTATTCAACCACATTTCTATAACCACACATAAAATAGCAATAGAGTGAGAACAAATTGTGCCTAGCCAGAGATTTGTATACATTCCTTTCTTCTGATCTTATATTTGTCTGCTTCTCCATGTATTAGGATTATTTATTACCGCAAGAACTTTAAGATTTTTATAATGCTTCAACTAAAAGTCTCTGAATTAGAGCAACTTACAGAGAGTCTGATGCAATGTAGAAAATTTACCTTAAATAATAAGAAAGGCACTGTCTTATAATGAAGGAAACAGTTTTACTACTATCAAATTTGAAAATATGTATGTACATGAAAAGGAATAATGGCACCTAAAAATCTCATTAAGAATTCCTATTTTGTCTCTGTAACATCTATCATTATCAAAGTGAAATTCAACAGTCATTATTGTAGTCCCTGTTGTTAGGAAAAAAAAAATTACTTTGTACATCTTAGAATGGCAGTTAAAAATCCCTGTGGGGAATTTAATTTGGATCCTTTATAGCAGCAGCATAAACTAATATATTCCAAGAAAGTTAGATTGCCTGTGACTGTTTCAACAGCATGTTAGATAAATCCCAAACTGTCTCCTCTAAAAAAGTCAGATGTCATGGGTTGCAAAGCTGGAGTAAGAACTGCATTTTAATTAATCTAACATTTTAAACAATAATGCACATTATGAGCTGGCATAGCACTGTCTGTGTTTATATTCGCCGCTGGATTGTATACAAGGCATTTAAGTTAATAGTGTGGTTACACAAATAGTGGAGTGAGGTGTGTTGAAAGGATTTAAAGCTATGTGTAATGTTTGGATTGGCTCCATGTGTTATTCATTTGCACAAATACATACGAGCAAAGCACTAGATGTCCTGGATCTCCTCAGCTCTGACCATCAGAGCTTTTGTTTGCTTGTCTCCTGATGGCACCGTTCCTACTCAAGGCATTGCTCACAACGGGGACTGATGCGCATGCAGGCAATTGTGTACATCCCTATTATGGACCATGGAGAATATCTGATCTCTTTCTACAAGACATCCATAGGCAACAGTGTGTGTAATTACTTTTCTGCTTTGCAATTATCTCTTGTCAGATTCCCTAAGCTTTTTCCCGTTTCTTGCATTTATAGTGTATGATGCAATTGATGACGGCTGTGTTTCAGATGTCAGTGGCAATTGTATAAATGTTTCATCCAAATCAAAGGTTTGGGTTTGGCAGATCTCGGCGTGTCTACTGGAGACTGAAAGACAGTCCAAAGCCATTGCACTTGACAAAAAGTGGGAAATAAAAACTTTTTTCTGAATGAGCAGGCTGATAGATATGTCATTAAAGGGAAGACAAAGTGTAGGTAGCCACTAGTGCTCATTCCACATGTGCATTTTGCTGGTGGATTTTCTTTTTAATATTTAGCCTTCCTGCTAAAAAACCAGTGTTTGACAGTTCCAAATCAACTTTTTAATTATTTAAATGAATCAAATTTAACTTTAATTATAGTATGTATTTTGAAAATTATTTTTAATTATATATTTAACTGTATTAATCTACGATGATATATTTACAGCATTTCATTATGTCCATGGATTCTAGAATTGTTTTGAAAAGTAAATTCAAAAGAAAACTTTTCTGACAATAAGCCAGAATATCAGAGTTCTCAAAGCCTTACGAAAACAGATCATCAGGTATCAGAACTCTTGAATAACACAAAGTAGAATCCAGTGAAAGAACATTTATCCCCCAGTTTTCCAAATACAAAATTTGTATATTGTATCAGTTTATTCAAAAGAAATATTTATTGGAAAATAAGTGTTGCAATGCATTTTTCAAGATTCTGTAATGGTATGTTACAGTCAGAGATGTTGAAGCATGGAGGTCCAAAGAAGGAAATGAGAAATGGCCACTTAACACAATCAGAGGCCTTTCTGGAACACAACTATAGCTGTGGTTTTATTGATAGAGCTGAGAAAATGTATTTACAAGAGCCATTACTTTGCCATATAAATCCTATTTTATAGTAACAGGGAGCACAGCAGGAAGTTCTGTGGACTTGGCTGCTAAAGTTCCAAGTATGGTTCCTCTTTCTCTTTGCAGGAAATGAGATGGGTCATATTATCTTCTATCTTCCAATGTATTTCTAGGACTTCTCACAATATATTTGCTGCTATCAGAAGAGATGGCATAGTCATTTAAAATAGTAGCTAATTTTTAGCTTCTCTCCTTCCCCCATCCTGTCCTTGAAAAGATGTCTGTGCTTTTTTTTTCTTTTCTTTTAGCATGATATTTTGTGTTTTAATGAACATTGATTTAATTTGTCTGGGGGAAAAAAAATAGAAATCATTACTTATAGTACATCTTGCTATTAAGGGTTTTGGTTTAGAACCGCATTGTTTTAGAAACCCCAGGGTGGGGAAAAAAAAAAAAAAAAAAAAATTTTGTGACCATAGAGGATGATTGGGCTTTGCTTGCTGAGCAGTTCCTAAAGTGATGGAGCCTTGTTAGCAAGAACTTTCCTGCTGATGTTGATAGGTTATGAGACATCAGTTGCAGAATCACATTTTAGCAAACAAATCAAAGATCAGCACACAGGTGCTTGATTCCAGTGATCTGAAAATTGTCTCCCTATGTTTTAGAATACGAGTTGAAACCCTCACTGTCTGCTAACACACAGAGCTGGTAGCGGCTAGCTGGTAGCCTTTCAGAAATTTGAAAATTTCCTTTGCTGTAAACTAAATAAATACATAGGATGGCAAAGCAAGAAGCAATTCATACCAAAATGACCTCTTCTCAATTATTAACTGTCAAAATTCCCAAAGGCATTAAAATAAATGAATAATAGCTTGAATCAAAAAGGCAAAAATTATAACTTGGGGCTTATATTTTTTAAGTTTAATTAAATATAAATGGATTGCTGAAACAGCATATGACTTCCTATACTATTATAGCTAGAGATATATTTGGTGATTTACAGATAGAAACTGAATGAGAGGCTTGACTATCTCATCTAGTTCCATTATTCACTTCTACTTTCCTGTTTTCCCTGAACAGCATCAGTTGTCACTTTAAAATTTCAGTCATTGCAGACTGCATATGCAATTCTCAATTTAACCCCTTTTCCAGTCGTTTATAGGTGAAATCCTGTGTGGGTTTTAGAAGCATTTTAATGCTGTTGCTTTGCAGAGCCTTTTATCAGCGTGGAATGAATTAGAAAATAAATTTTAAAACAATTAGAAGAAATAGAATAAACGTCTTCAAAATGAGCATTGAGCAAGTTGGAGCGTGCATTTAACTGCTCTTGGATTGTGATACATTGTGCTACTTCATTAACCAAATCTCAAACTTCTAAGTTATACTAAGAAGTGCTATGTCTGACCTCTCCCTATCTGAGCCGCATATTTTCTTGAGTTACTGAGTGGACTACTCGAGCTAGTGAAATGGATGAAAGAAAGGAAAGTAACATAATAGACTTCCTGGGGTTTTTTTTGAAAATAAGAAATACATCACCCTACTTTGAAATGTTTTCTAGGAAAGAGCATAATTTATAAGGTTTTGTGATTGAAATCTTCAAGACTGTCTCTGAGGCAGTTGCTGATATGCTACAAAACAGTTTCAGTGGAATTTTGTAGGAAAAAAAAAAAAAGAAAATAGAATCTGGATCTATGAAATTCTTTCTAGAAAAATAAAATAAAACAAAAGAAGAAAATAGGTCTGTTGGGTAAGTGTGTCTGGAATTTCTGCCTCAAAGCTGAATTCTACTCATCAGAAGGATGGTACTCATAGCAAACTGAATTTTTAAGTCTTCCCTAGTAGTGAGCAAATCAATCTAATCACTTGAAGGCATTATGTGCTTTAGCTGTTTGGGTACCCAGAAAGGGGCAGTGGCATTCACTCAACAGCTGATTTGTGCTGGCATAGCAAATGCCATCTGCTATCTGTCTAGATCAGAAAGTGGAGAGGTAATGCAATTTAACTGGAATATGGCATATACCATCATATAAGCTCTTGTAGAAACTTAACTTGCCTTCGTTTACCCTTTTCTGTGCTCAGAATGGCATCCTCATACTTTACATTAACAATAATTTAATCAGAATATAAAATAACAAAAGAATGGAGATGTAAATTATCAGCACTCTCTTTTGGATACAGTGCTTTCAGTATGCATAAAAGGGCTTTTAGAATGCACAAAAATAGGAAAATAGGCATGACTTGAAAGGATAGTACCTTACCTGTATTTGTTAGTTAATTTAGTTTTAAATCTATTTTCAAAAATGAGTTCTTATGCCATATTGTTTTAAGTCTTTTCCTATATGACTATTTTTAGAAGTGTAAATGTAAGCGTTCTTATATACATACTATTATCCCCCAAACTGATGTAATCCCTTGAAGAAGAAAATGTCATGGTAAGTATGCCCTTAGAGAGGAGCTTATATCATTGAAGGAAACTGAGATGTATTTGAGATGAACTGCTACCTGACAAAGTCAGAAACCTGATTAAAGCTTGATGCTCACCATTCCCTCTGCATTCCCATTCATAGATGTACTTCATACTAACAGCCAAAACCTCTGCGAAATGTTGTACTGAAGTCAGGTAGCTAGTCATTTGGCGTGCTGGCTGGATAAGATGGATGAAGAGACCTCTATTCCCATGTCTTCCCCTTGCATGCATGAACATCCATACCTGCCCACCCAAATCTCACTCTAGAGAGTGCAGGTGACAAGGAGAGATTTCTAATCAGAAAGCAAATCCAAAGTGTTCCTATGAGATGTCAATTATTCCATTTGGTTTTTTTAGATTTTTTTTGTTTTTAATCATTCTTACCTTTAATTCTGTTCTTGATTGTTGGCTGAATACTGCATATAGTCTATCTTGAAGGAAAACTAATCTACATCAAACTCAAGGCTAAGTGACGAAGACCAAAGGTCCACCTGCAGCCTACACACAAACCAATGTATAATGTATATAAACCAATGTCAAATGTATATAAATGAAGACATTTCTCAACACAGAAAAACCAAGAGAATGTCATAAATTGAAAAGTACAATGAAATATATCATTATTCTAAACAATTGTGTAAAACAGTAGAACAGAAACAGTAATCCTTTACACTTCAACAAATATGTTTGTAAGATTTTCCCAAAAACAGTTAATGAAACTATTTAAGTATGCAAGATTACACTTAACAGAACTTAAGTGAAAAAAAAAAAAATTTCCCTTGATTTATCCTATCGGCATTGGATGAAAATAAGCGCCCAGTAAAAGGGCTGTGATATTTTTCTTTGTGTTTGTTATGAATGTGGTCTACTTTTGCATTCCTTGCACATGCAAATTCCTGCTGAAGCCAACAGAATTTTTTGGTGAAGAATACATCTGAATCAACCCCATAATTTAATCAAAATGTTGAAGTGTGAGCATTTCCCCAAGTAAGCTGTAAATCAATGTGACACAAGAAAAAGAATGTACTAAAAGCATAGTGCTGTGGTAGAGAATATGGATGGGCAATCAAAGCAGAAATAGCGTGACTTTAGTTACAGAGAGGAAATCTGAAAAGTAACTTAAATTATACTAAATTAAACCTAAATCACCATTATCAACTAAATTGAAAAATGAAAAATGTTGTTAGAAGCATTTTACAATTCATAATTTTGTCCTGATTATTGAGAATGACAAATACATTTTAAAATAAAATGGACGGCCACATAGATGTGGTTCCTGTATGTAGGTAACAGGATAATCGGCTTCAGATTGAGCAGAACCATTACCAAATATATGTGATACAAACTGTCAGTAGGAAGATGACAAGAAATCAAGGGCATTATGCTCTTATACTTCATATGGTACTGGCTGTGGTTACTTCAGTCCAGCTCTGAAATGAGGCACTGCAAACTAAAGTCGTACTTGCCAATTTGATGCTTTCTGCACTGAGTTGTGATGAATGAAATCTTTATGATCGCCCTCAGTGGACACAAAGATTTACCACCAGTGGGCTGTCAGTAAGTATGCAGTTCATATTTACACGTGTAAAGCTGAAGTTTAATGAAAAAAAAATTCCAGTATGGGTTAGTATGGATCTTGCAAGTTTATATTTGAGTTTTGGCAGATGTAATTTTCAAGATAAAATGAGACACAATGCAAGTGTTCAATGTTAATATTGATACGATCAGGTTTTAAAGTGCTGGATACTGTCTGTAGAAGTTCGCAGGAACAGAGACATTAATACACTGAACCATAAGTCTCATCCCATCTTGGAAGGTGGGCTATAAGATGGATGTAACTCCTAACAAACATGTATGGGTGAATTTCCTTATACTCTTTCTTACTCTCTAAAACAAAATAAGCAGCGCAACTGATCTGAATTGTGCAAGAAAGGGCTGTTTGAGTCTGTGGCACGTCTCTATGTTCCCTTTTTAATATTAAAAAACCCCAAAGCTTACTTGCCTGCCCATGGAGTTCCCTATGCTACCAATGCTCCAATTTACACTTAAAAATCAAGATTAAAACTTGCTGCTTTTGCTAATCAATGCAAAACAAAACCTGTAAAAGAAGGCTTAGACATCAAAATGCATTCCTTTTGCTCTTAGATAGTTTGCAGCCTTGATAAGATCACAGAAACAAGCGTGGGAAGCTGTTGCCTGTGATACAGAACCATTAAACTCTTTTCCTTGAAGAGGAAGCAGTGATCATAACATCTCACATCTGTTCTCGTTCAACTTAAGAGCATAAAAGGAAATGAGATTACAGGGGGAAAACACCCCAACAGCTCAGCGTGCTGCGGCACTGGATTGCAGGTTCTACAGTTTCCTCCCTGCTGTGTTATCACTTTCCATACTGGCTTAGAAATTATAACAAACGTAGCACCGTCCTAAATGTGTATTTAAATACAAGGCAGAACTAGAGCAAACTGCTGTGAGATTGTCTGACAAAATGCTTCCAGAATGCTTCTCCAAAGAAGTCAAAGCTTGTTTATGGCCTGGTTACCCCTTGTTAGACCAGCGAGTGCTGATGACAAACATCACTTGGAAAGGAAAAGAATTTTGTATTCCCTTCATTTAAAGATTAATTCCAGGTAAAATCAACCTGCTTTCCTTGCTCTGTCAGTGTTTGTCATTTACCTACCTACCTAGAACATACTCCAGGGGTTACAAAACAAGTTCATTAATCTTGCTTGATTTATAGGGCACAAGAAGGAGCCAGTAGTGTTCTCTGATGTGTCAATTTAATCAGTGGCCTATATTAAGGTCTCAGGAGATTATCAGCATTGCCTTGCTGTTGAAGAGTTAAACTCCAGATACTAAATATTTTGACATTTGCTCCTGTCCTGCTTTTGGCTGGGATGGGGCTAATTTTCCTCTCAGTACCTGACATGTTTTGGATTTAATGTGGGATTTTGTATGTGAAGAATGTTGCTAAAGGCCCTGATGTTATGAGTTGTTGCTAAAGAGACCAAGGACACTGTCCAGCTTCCCAGGTTTCACTCATGCAGATGCAGGAAGCTGGGAGGGATATAGCCAGAACAGTTGACCCAAACTGGGCGAAGAGAGTATTCCATGCCATAAATGTCACGCTCAGTATATAAGTGGGGGGTTGGCCAGGGGGGCATCTATCTCTCTCGCTCCTTTGCTGGCTGCTTGGTTTCATTTTCTGTGATCTCTGCTCGTGACGGGCTATATCAGTCATTGGGACGTCTGATGGTGAGAAATTGTGCATTGTTAATTTTGGTTATTTTAGTAACTATATATTTTGTCATCATTGTCATCTTCCTTTGCTGTTCTAGTAAACTGTCTTCATCTCGACTCACGAGTTTTCCTTTCTTCCCAATTGCCCTCCTTTCCCACTGTGTAGGGGGAGGGAGAGTGAGCAACTGTGTGGTGACTAGAGCTACACCACAACAGCTCCTAAAGTTACTTGGCTGTGGCTGTCTAATTTACCCCCCCAAAACTACAAAAATTTGCTGGACATATGGTCAGCTTCTTCACAGAGGTCGGTATCAGAAGAGCAAACAAATCATCACATGTCCTTGAAAGAACAGAGAGATAAGAACCGAACTGATTTTAGGATATCTGAGAATAATTTTTCCAAGGTAGAAAGTATTTTGCAACATTTGTAAGACAAAGTTTACTAGACTAAAACAGGTGTCATATGGAGGATTGGTTTTGGGTTTTGCTCCTGTTAAGTAGATTATTCTCATCTTCAACCTCAAAATAGGGGTATACTGTATTAACACAGCGTGGAACGGCTGAGGAACAATTTCTTGATTCTCTTGTTTGCTACAGACTTCATGGGCATCATTTTGTTTTCTAATTGTTTCATCCATACTACAGTCTGTGGCTTAGTCTTCCACATCGTTCCCATTAACATGTTTTAAGATCTCTCATTTTCTGCTTAGGTGGTACATTTTATTGGCTATGTCTTCATTAGCAAGTCATGGGGTGCAACAGCAGAGATTTGTGGAGTAAAACTGCGGGTGATGAGGAGGTCCATAATGTATGTTTCGGAGCTTTTGCTTTGGAGTATTCTTTGGTTGTATATAAACTCTGTTCTGTGTAGGTGCCAGCTGCTAAACATTGTCAAGTAAATCTTGCCCTGTAAAACTTTCATGAGCTCTCTAGTCAGGAATAACGGTTTAAGAAACAAAGACAAAAAGAAACATCAGTTCAGTACATGGCTCCTTTATGTGTTTAATGGTTCAGGCTTTTGGATACTCTAATTTTCAAAGGTTCCAAATGACATAATCTACAAGCAATGTAATTTAACATAGGACACTGAGATTCTTTACATCCCCTAGGAAGTTTGAAAAATAGCGGTGAATTTTTACTAAAAATGACTTTGGTTTTTTGAAAAAGTATACTATTAAATCTAAATTAGTATTGTATTATTAAAATGTTTTAAAACTTATTCTGAAGCAATACTTATTGTTAATTCAAGGCATTTTTTTCTTCTTGGATTAGAGGAAGTTAAATGCAAAGAACAACAACTGGCTTCTTAAGAACAAAGAAACAGTCCAGAAAACTGCATTTTTAAAAGCTTTTCTTCTTGGATGTTTATAATTAAAATATCACTTAAAAGATGACAGCCAAAATTATGCAATGGTAAGTCTGTTGTACTCCCATTACTCCGAACAAGTAGGATAAGATTTTAGAGAAAAATACAATTTAAATATTTTTGTAATAGAAAAAAATAAATCTAAGTTTAAGGCTTCCCTACCATGTAGCTTTCTGCTCCCAAGCAGAATGCTGAGGGAAAGAAACAGGAGTCTGAGATGCTAAAAGCAAACGTAACTGGAATTCAGGAAAAATGTTTAATATCTTTGGACAAAGGATGTCATAAAAAGAGAATGAATTAAGATCAGCAAGGGGTCTCTATTCACGTATTCTAGTGAGCAGATCCGTGAGTAAAACAGAGGAACTAGACAACGCATCAGTTTAACATTGAAAAACTGAGTTCATAGGCAGTGGGAAAGGAGAGCAAATGGAAGAAGGGAGGAACAAGTCATAGCTTATTTTCACAGAAACACAAACTTAATACCTGTTTCCTGTCTGGGTTGCAATAGATAAAAGCTGAAGAGAGCTGCCAGTTATCTGAATTGATACATGCTCAGTTTGAATAAAGAAGAGTTCTGTAATTTATTTTGTTGAGCTCTTTTCCAGTTGTTTGTAGCTGCCATATCTAATTGTGCTCGTGTAGTCCTTTAATTTGCATGAAAGAAGATAATATAGTTGAAAAACTCAGGAGTAAGACAAATTCAGATTACCAGCAGAGGTAAGTTAATTTGTTATTCATTAAATGCTAATGAACCTGGCACTTATGTTTTATTTGTTTCACTCTGAAATTGGAAAGGTCTTGTAACACAGCTAAGTCTATGATAAACAGAGATGTTAAATTAAACTGTTGTTTTCCCTGATGTTCCACTAGAATAAGCAAGTCTGTAAAACTAGGTAACTATAAATAAATGTGTGTGGTGAAGCATCCTCAAAAGGCAAGCCTGAAACAGTTAGGGAGTGATTCTTGTATTCAGATTCCTTTGAGAACTGTGGCTGAAGGTTTTGATCCTTTGAGGCTCAGTTTTGGTATGGTTTCCATACCAAATGGGTAAAATGTTAGCACACTAAAGCTTACACAGAGATTCTGGCTTAAAATCCAGGGACAGAGTCCAGCTTCCACATCTGTTTGCAGTTGTGTCGCCAATACGACTAGATGTTAGTACATGAAGTAGCTTGATGTTCCAGATAATACTGCATAAATGGCTAAAACCAAATCTATAGTTGTTCATAAAAGAGCTAGAGGCATGCAGAAATCTATGGCTTATTTTCCCTTCCACTACTAAAATGGATTTTGAAAGAGCTATTTGTATTCATACAAGTTATATATCATTTTGACCTTAGAGTCTTTGTTCCTTAACTCTTTAAAGTAGGAATAATGATTCTCAGCCTTAAGGGTTAAATTATATTATATGGTTATTCATGATATATTATTATACTGAAAAAGAAAGTTAAATGCTCTCCTTCAAAAAATTCCAAGGACAGTTTGATGTCTTTCTCTTCTGAAAAGTTGCTTTCCTTTTTGCGTAATCTTCATTTACCGTACCTTTAAACTATATTCAGCCTGGGAAGCAAATAGAGGAAAAGTCTAATTGAACATAGTACTTAAAACATATCTCTAATGTAAAAATTCTGAAAAACGTCCACAGATAGAGGTCCACAAATCATCTTGCCCATGCGCAGCACTACTTCTACCACTTATTTGAAGGACAATTCTTGTTTCTGAATGTGGAATAGAAGGCATAAAATACAGAATGAAGTAGCTTGACTTTGACAACGTACTAGTTTGATTCAAGATTAACAGTGTGCCTACACTCAAATATATTCATAGGATTGGTTTTGCTGATATGGAAAGATTGCATGTTGACTAAAAGTTGGACAGAAATTTTGCTTATTCTATCTGTGTTGATCAGGTAAGAGTATGAAAAATTATTCTATGAACTCAATTAAATTTGAGGGTGTTCCAATCTGAAGAAACACACTTTTAAAAATGATGGGAAAAAAAATTACCTGTAATGTATGTACTATGATTCGAGGTTGCTATTTTTATTTGCAGCAATGTCTTGAAACAACTCAAGCCTTTCACTCCTGAAATTTGAGAATACATCTCCAGATAACCCATAACCTCATATGCTTGCTTAAAATCCGTGGTAGCAGAGGGAAGAGGCTGAGGCTGTGAGTATTCTGGTGGGGAGAGGGCTGGCAGCTCCAGGGACAGAGAAGGCTCAAGTGAGATTTCCTTTTGTATTGCTTTTCAGGGCATATTACGTGCTGATGAATCACAAGTTTTGAACAAGTAATGTGCAAGTTATGTATGTGAAAAATATGGTAGCCAAACCACTATAGATAGACATAAAAAATTAAATGATCAAAGCTGAGCTGCAAATACATATTTTCTCAATTTATAAGCTGCCATGAAGATATAATTTGCTTCTCATTCATTCACCTCTGCTATAAAGCCACAAAAATAGATAGTTAATTTGAAAAGTAAGCTTGATCTCTAAGCTAAGCTGACAATGGACAAAATTGAATATATTAATTTGAATTATGATTAATGCTGTGTTAAGAAGAAAAAGAAAAAACAGCTTTGTGTGCATCTCTAATTATCTAAGATCTAAAAGAAACATTTTTATTTTCTTCCACTTTAGTTCATGACTGCTGTACCGCTGCTTTGCGTGCGCTTACTTGCTATGTGTTTTTATCTCTGCTGAAGGGAGATAATGGCTCTGCTAGTGACTCCATGGAAAAAGATAATCCATTTCTAAGATTAAATGAAGAAATAGGCATGTTATTCTGCTAAATCAAAGAAATTGCTGTTGTATTTGCCCTTGTAGTGTGGAGCAAAATCTGCACAAGAGCTTTTGTCAAGAAAAGAGCTCAGCTCTCCATCATGAATTTTCCTGGACTCAACACTTAGTCCTCTCTGATAACATGCCTGTTGATTTTATATTCTTTGCTCATTTTCTGAAGCCTTCTGAAGTCATGTCATTTTCCTCTAAGACTAATCAGAGACCCTCAGACAGCCTTATACCACCCAGTAATCTCTTATCACTGGACTTGACCTTCCTGTGCTTCTGGACCTCCTTGCTTCTGAGGGTGATACTCATTGTGGTTAAATCCATGATTTAAAAATTAATATATAGGGACGAGTGAAGACATTTGACCTTAAAGGGGCATTAATCTGATACTTTCTGAACATTGAATTAATGGGAAAACTTTAAGATCATTGTTAGTACCTGGTGATAGGTTTGGGCTCCTTGAAGCAGTAGATCATGATTTTGTGTAGTTGTACCACCCGTTCCATTGGGATTGGTAGGTCGATGACTGCTGCATTTCTGCCCATCAACCACCATCCTTTTGATGGTGACCTACCTATCATACGCAGTTAGGTGATACCTGGCTTTCTTCATTGGGGAAAATTTCAAGGAGCTCTGTCTTGCACTATATTCCATTATGACTTTGGTATTAGGCTAGTAAGCAATGAAATGTATCATCATATTGGCATCTTCTAGATCATATCAGTGAACACATCTGCTAATATAGAAAAATAATATACAAACAAAGCTTTCACATGAAACATGTTATTTCTGCCAGCTGGCATGCATTTAGTTCTGGTTTAATGTCAAAATTAGCCTTCAAAAGTCGTTCTGGGTGTAATAAATTAGACGCTATAAAATATTTTTAAGAATAAGAAAAAATAATTGCATTAAATACTAAAGTCCCAAATCAACTGTCTTTAATAGAATATGTGGCTTTTTAATCATTAGCAAAAAAAAAGTGAAGTGTAATGAATTAACTTTAACATACTCTCTCAATGAAACTGCAACTCCAGAGTTGCTAAACCATTTGTTACGCCAATACCATTTGCTCTGCCAATATCTGAAAATGTATCTGAACTATACAAAATTTTAATCCCTGATCCTGTAATTCCAGTAACTGTTTCTGCTTTGCAGACAGATGTTTGTGAGTGTTTGAATTAGGTATTGCAAATTGCAAGATGACAATTCACTGACTAAGGTAACCCATCTGAAATACTTGTCAGATGGAAAGCATTCTGAAGTATATACAAAGTGTAAAGAATATCTTAAAGATTACACAGAACTATTTTATAAATTTTTAAAGAAAATGCTATGAGTGAAAGGTATTTTAATTTTTTTTTTTTTAGGTTCTGAGTTCAGGGAAAAAATAGGGAGCAAAACCCATCTTCCTTCCAACTCAGTTTCTCCCTCTCCAATTTCTTTGCATCTCTAGACTAAAAACCTGATGTCACATTTTCAACAAAGACTTTCTGGAATGTACCTCATAAGCTGAATTAATGTTAGCAAATAGCAAAGTAAAAATAGATAAACCATTTGAAGGAAGTATACTCGTTTGATAAATAAAGAAAATATTACATTATTACCAAAACGTAACATTAAAGTAAAAAATAAATGCTGCATAATTACATTTATTCGTTGAAATTAAACAAATTAAAATAATCTGTTTCTCTCGTTCGGAAGTTCTTCTTTTGATCAGCCTTGTGGTACAGAAGCCTTCAGTTATCTATCTATATGGAAATTTGACTAATTCAAATTTACAGAGATTTGTTTATCAGCAGCTGTCATGTCAGTAATGCTATCACAAATTGAGAAATAAAAACAAGTAAACATTTCAGGCAATATCTGACTAAACTGTTACACACTTGTTTCATTAAGAAGAAATCCAGACAATTAGTACTTGATAGTTAGTGGTCATGAAAAGACTGACTGCCCTGTGAATAGCCAGTATTAAAAGCTATTAATTTTTAACACATGAATTTTTCTTGCAGCTTTTCTCCATTTTCCCCATCTTCCTGTTTTCCTCATGATGTTCCTTTTTTAAATGAAATTTTCATCTACAATGCAATTTACTTTGTTCTGTGATGCCTAGGATATTTTCTAAGACGTTGCAATTTTTTTTTTTTACTCAGCTTCTTTACATTTTATGTCTAAAGCCTAATTCTTAGATACTCTGTTTTTGAATGACAAAAATATTTAATTTTTAATTAAAAAGCAGTATTCAAGCAGAATGTGGGATTTTATAGCATTAAAAAATAAAAATTTTGTCCTTAAGAGCTGTAATAATTACTTCAGTAACATTGAAAATTTAAGCCAGATGCTCAGTAGTTGTAAATCAGTGACGCTCCACTGGAGCCAGACAAGAACCCGAGATAAAATGTACTGCTATACATTGCATCTGTCGGTAGTTTCAACCTCATTTCCTTTGGGTGACAGTGTAGCACCTTTTATAAGAAGACAGGGTACCTTTTACTGCTAAGTAACCCTCTTTGAAGAGGGGCTGAGCAAGCGTACAGCAGTCTTCCTCTTAGGTCACAGTGGCACAACTACTTCAGGATAAAAATAGGGGAGAAGAAAAGTAATGTAGGGAGAACGTTTGTGGCCTGACTCAATTTGGTGAAATGTATATCCTGACTATTAATTTTCAAAACAATTTTCTTGTTTTCAGTTTATTTTTCACTTTAGCTTGACAGCTGTCCATTGTCTGCCAAAGACTCCATGCTACGCATTGGCACTGTGCTAAAGAGAGAAGTTTCCTGCAGTTGTCTCGCGTCCTCCTCAGTCTGGTCAGACTTTGAAATCTCTATACGGAGTTTACCAGGGAGAAGTAGAGCTCAAAAAGTGTAACACCCACACCTGAGGTCTGTTGGACATGAACTCTCCTGCGTACGAGGAGCTGAAGGTGAGAGTGACCAAGTGCAGAAGGACAATGCCATAAATGTGCTGTCAGCACAGACATGGGTTGGTGGGCTGTGGGTGTGACACTGGTGTTAAGCAGGACTGCTAAACACTGAAGAGAGGTGAAAACCGAAGTCTCTCACCATTGCTAACAATTCCAGAGTTATTTGAACATTACATATATATATATATATACACACACATTAAAAAAAAAGAGTTTTGGAGTTACCATCTGTTCAGGGAAAAGATAATTTTTGTAGGATTTATCTCAAAATCAGACACATCTCTCATTTACTAACTTGAAGTTCAGCCTTGTATCTTCTCATTTAGTTAATGTGGTCCCACAACCACTGTCCTGTTCATTGAGTCTCTGTCTATGTAGGCAGATAAGGACTTGGTATCTGAATGAATTCCAGAAAAAGTCATTTAAAAGTAAGGAAAACAGTTTAAGATTCTGTACCAAAAAGGAGCAATGAACACAACTAACTACTGTCCTCAGTAAGACTAATTATATATAGCTTTCATGTCAGCCTTTTTATCCAACAACCCTAATTTTTAATAAGTGTATTACAGCTCTGGTCTCAAACGTGTAATTGTATCCATGCGGGTAAGCGACTGAATCCTCAGAGAGCTACCGCATCCCTTGGGCTAGCCCAGCCTGACTATTGAATTAAACAGGATTCAACACTGTACCCTTATTTTTGGAAGTGCCAATGGGATTGTGTCTGCTCATCTTCACTGCAATTTTTTATGCATCATCTAAAAGTAAAATCAGATATAGTGGATGTAAAGCATAACCAGGCTTCACTTGACGGTAGCTACATAAAGGTAATGCTAAGTCTCAGTTTAGGACTCACCTGACCCGATGTCACTTTAAAAGTCCTATAGCTCTTTTTCTGCTATGTTGGAAAGGTCTGAATTGTGATGCTTTGTCACATGGCTTTTGAGACTGAACTTTTGCAGACAAACCTGGGTAAATAATGGCTAGGGGATCATTTCCTCTCTTCCTCATTTTCTCTACAACATCAATAAGCAGCAAGAGATCTTTGCTGATGCAGTTCCATGTGATTTTAAGATCCAATTCCCCCAGCAAAGCAGGGAATATACAGTTCTTTGGAAAGCACATCTGCTGAATTGCTTACATTCGTCTCTTGTGAGCGGGAGAGTCCCCAGCTCTGTTGGTACCGCTGGATTTGTGCCATGGAAAAAAAATAACCCACACACATGCCCTTTACTCTTGTCTACAGTGTACCTACAGGACTGCAAACAAAGAGCTTTGTCACAATGTCCCACATTCTTCTGTTTCTCTGAGGAGGATCCATTTGTTTATTTTCCCTCAAGAACAAATATAACTATTATATGCTCATGTGCTCACTCTCAAGGAAGGTTCTGCTTTTATGAACAAGACAAGGATGCCACAAGAAATAACTACTTTGTTTTGTCATTGTGGTGGCAGGTTCATGACCTCCTGACTCTGTGTAACTCAATATAAAATAAAACTCAGCACTTCAACACGAGATGAACAAGCAGCTTCTGTTACATCAAATGCAGCAAATGCACAAATCTCTTGAACTCCAGCAGCAGCGACTAACCCAGGCTGCGATGGAGTGGCAGTCCCAGAGCTTTGTAGCTTTGCATACCATGACCTCTCTGTTATTTAAATGCACTTGCTACAATTCCTGTATTTTTCTGGCAGCTTTTAGGTCTGTGGTGGCAGATTCTTTGAATGACCTTGCTTGCTCCTTTGGCTGCCCATGCTGCTGACTGCTGTGCCGTTGGTAGCAAAGCCTGCAGTCCTAGTGACAGATTTCTAGCACAGATTTCTGATGTACTGGTTTGCCCTTCTGGGTATCTTGCTTTTTCATTTTCTCTGACTTAAAAAGGTTGAGGGGAATACTGAATACAGGATTTTTCACTAGCTTCAGCTCTGCTAATGCTTCACAAAACACAAATGTGGAGTTATATTTATAATAACAGGACTATAGAACATTTTCTCCTTGTAGCTAAGGAGATTTCATATTGTGTTTTGAAATAAAAAGCTTTTCTTAATCTGTCAGAATGTAGTAATTAAACACAACGAAGGTCATATCTCCAGAATGTAAAAAAAGAACATTTTAATAAAATACGTACTCACTAAGCAAAGGCAGAAAAATCCCCAGCAATAGCCTGTTGCAGTCTGAGCTTAAGTTCTAATGAAACTAGTACATATATATGTAATATATTTTTTCCATATGCACATCTATTTATCTATATGTGCTTATAAAGCAAGAATTTAATATGAGGATTGATTAGGTATGTGCTGTTATCACTAACTTTAGCGTGGTGCATTTTTAGGCAGAGATACGCTGTCGGGATGTATTATATCGGGGTTTACTCAGAAGTAGCATTTGACTAAAAGAGTCAATTGTCTCTAATACAGGATGGGTTGTGGTATAGCTGAGTAGACAGCAAAAAATCCGGGACTTCCGCAAATAACTAGCAGGTCTAACATGAAAGGAAAAGCACATGAAGAGCGGGACTCGGTCCTCCTTCCTCCCTCAGTACCAATGAAGCAGGCTTTGGGGCCAGCTGAACGGCGCAGGTGTCAGCTAGAGGGGAAAGGAGATTTTGAATCTCTTCCTGTTACGTATAAACTCAAAGTAGAAATTGTTTTAGAATAACCACTGGATAACAGGCTGAGATTTAACTACGTGTCAAGGCAGGTATTCATGTGTGCACGCACACGCACCAATGCAGCATAGACAGAAACAGCTTTGCGTGTACGTGGATGCATATAGATATGTATTTTTATTAGTTTCAGTTTCCTCAAACACAAAAAAAAAGGCTTCCAAGAATCTGAGAATGTACCTGTGAAATATAATATAGGAAATTAAGTTCTATGGCAGATGCTTCACCTTGGGTGTGAGCTTCAAAGGCACTTCAAAAACAGATACACAAGAGCACTCTGGATTATAAAACTGTAATCATCCTTACTTCAGTCAGCATTAAAGATTTTATTTTTAAGGCAATCCTTTGAGGAGGAAAAAAAAATATAAGAAACTCAAAGGTCATATAATTCAATTACTTTTATATGTTTCTATTTCCAAGGAAAGTTTCCTTACATATCCTTTTTTTTGCTTATTTATATTTTGCCAAAAGAACGCACAGACTCTATCGTTATGCAGACTCCTTCATTAGCTGTAGAAGTTCCAAAGCCTGGTGTCAAAAAGCTGGAGTTTCCTGTAAGAGAGTTTTTTTCACATAACTTCACTGCTTAACAAACCTTGAACTATTTAGTATGGGAAGCATTCTCACTTTTCAGATAACAAAAATTCATCTGCAGTATTTTTTCCATAGCCATGTAATGAGGCTTGTAGGAACATGACAGAAAGAAATAGAATTAATAAATCAAATTGTAAGGGAAAAAACCTCAAGGATGTGACAGTAGAAATGACAAACAACAGGCAGCTCTGCAGCTTTACTCATTGTCAGCTGAAACTCATTTATTTTTCTACTACATAGGAGAATATTTTAGGACAATATACTCTCACCATTGTATTGCCAGTGCTGGCTAGGGGACTTTAAGAAGAGATGCCTGGAAATCTCCAAAGTTCATTTAGAGGGCTGTAGCGGAGAAGCTGTGGCTGAAGAAAGAGGTCGGATTTACTGAGGCTTCTATAAGGTATTTACTTTATAGGCAATAGTTTTGCAGCTTGCAAAATGCTTTATAAATGCAATAATGCTTGTCACAGACTTGTGGGATAGAGAATCCGTGCCTTCAAGCTTGTGAATGCCAGAGAACTCCTCCCTTGGAAGGGAGGGGAGTTAAAGTACCCTTATCTGGCCTGATGGCTGGTAATTATTGGTGGTTTATCTCCAGCGCAGAGAGTTTGCCAGGCCAAATGTCAATAAGGAAGCATCAGCAGCTCTCCACGATCACTCTCTGTTTTAATGAATCTGAGCTGAAAGAGAAATAGATCTTAATGTCAAGCAATTTGTTCACTCTATGAGAAAGGTCGTGAAAAGTGGGGAGTAGAGTGATGCTTCTATATGTTCACGGCATGCAGGAGAGTTGTTCAACTGTTTTTTCAGGGAGGTGGATAGGATGAAAATGAGAAGGAAATGACCCAGAGCTATGGAAGAATGAGCTCCAAGCACATCCCAATGCAGTCAGACTCTGAAAACAGCATGCTTGGCCAGGCTCGGGGTGTGTAGAGCTGTCTCTCTCCAGGCCACTGGCATCAGGGGCATCTGGGACCATTTTGACCCACAGGCTAATTTTATAAGAGATAGCTATTTCAAGATATTTGTACAAGTATGCGGAAAAATTAGAGTATTTCATTACTGCACTAGTTCTTTTGCTGCTTGGGCTAAGAGTCATCTTAGGCAATTGCATGGTAACAGTTATCATTGATCCTTTAATATTAAGTATTGCCACTGAAAATTCTGTTTTCAGTAGCATTTAACTTCATACATGACATCCACTTCCATGAGGGGATAGAAGAAAACTTGCCTTCTGCTAAAGCCAGTGAGAACAAAGAAAATCGAGTGAAGGCTTGAGTTCTGCATGTCAATAAGGTTTTGCTTTGCACGTTTATTTTAGCTAAATTCACGCCACTAGAAAACAAATTTAGATTATTTTATTTGAGCATCTGAACCAGAAAAAAAAAGTTGCATATACAATTTTATTTATACTAGAATATGTATATTTTTTCAGAAATTAACCTTTTGATCATATTTTATTTAGTCATTTCACTTTTAAGTGGGTTCTGAAGCCCACTTGACAAAAGAAGTATCAGGGCTTGTGCAGCGTTATGCAGTTTTATGCACATGCCTCTATCTGTATTATACTGTGTTCATACTCTCATTGGCAAAACCAACATTTCATATCCATAGTGCTGCAGTTTAGTCATAAATTTTCAAAAAAACCCCAAATTACTTTCCATTAAGCTTTAGTTAATGAAAAGTAAAAATTGAAAGCTGCTGCTACAGTTGCAACAAATACTGGAAACTGCTTTATGCATGCGGCAAGTTTCTTATGGAAAATTGAAAATTGCAAATAGAGCACTTTTTTTTTCCTAAGAGATGAACACTCAAAAAAGAACAAACACTTCGAGTGATGAATCAACTCACATACATTATAGATACATGCAACTTGTTCTGAGTCAGTTAAACAGACTAACCATTTCATAATGTGTATTTAACATTGAACTCTCTACATCGTTCTTAAAGATGTAGAGGTTTGTATCATCTGCAACATAAATCATGATACAGCATGACTAGAAAATGAGGCCAACATTTCTGTTAGTAGTTTCATGTATCTCTAATAGAGTATTTTTCTTGGAATCACAACAGAGTTGTACAAGATATTTCAGATACTGCCGGGAAGCTAAGCCAACCAATGGCAATACTGAAACCTAGTTAAGGATGGAAGACTATTTCTGTGTGTGTTCAGGTGATTGTATATGCAGTTTAATTTTTAACATTTTTTTCATTGGAAAATGGGTTTGGGGTTGGTTTGGTTTTTTTTTTGTTTGGTTGTTGGGCTTTTTCCATTGTTGTTTTGTTTTACTTCAAGCACTGCACGTTTGACATGTCAGATTACTCGTGTTTACTACTGGCTTAAAAAGCCTTACATCTTTGTTTTCTAGCCTTCATTTGTTTTGTCCAACAGAAACTCATTGGTTGTTCCGAGCTGGTGTGTACACAGAAACTTTCTTTTCCTTTCTCTTTCCCTCCTCTTAACCAGATCATCCCACTGTTCACTCCTTTCATTTATAGTTTTTATTTCAATTTAAATCAAAATGCCCCAAAGTAGTGGAACAGCCTCTCTGGGGTAGCATTGCCAGCCACACAAGCAAAAGGAAAATCTGTGATCATGATTACTTTGTGACCTGATAATATCAAAAGCTTCAGGATTTTAGAATTTAAAAAAAAACTCCAAGCTATTCAGAATAAAAAATTCAGGCTTTAAAGCTCAACGTGAATATGTACATATTCTTACTGTAGCTGAAGCAGAAACTACCACTTATCTTTTTAAAAAAAAAAAAAATTGCTAGTGAATGAATTAAAAATAATAATGTCATAGAGGAATACTTAATGTTCTTTTTAAAATTAGCTTGGCCATTGAGAACTTCCAAAATGTGTCTCTAATGTTCCTCCTATAAAGCGGTTTAATAAGATGTCATAATAAACATGTAAAATTCGATTTATTGTATCAAGAGGCAAAATAACCTCATTACACGGAAAGCCCTAACAAACTGAAGCTTGCCTAATATATAATCCAGTAGTTTAATTTGTAAACCTCATTATTGCTCTTAACAGAGTTCATTAGTACCTCCGAGTCCTAGAAGACGTTTGAATGATACTTGTTATAATTAATATTTAGTCTTTAATACTGTTCAGAGTTTCCCAAACTTTCAAAATTATTCTTGTAATTGCTTTTTAAAAACTTGCCAGCTGTGCAAACTTCATTGCTACAAGGTTACAGAGGGGCTTCACAGATGCAATATGACATTGCATTGATTAATTAACCATTGGTATTCTCCTGTAGTAGAAGATTTGAACACCCTTTCTGAAACAACATTGCTTCCTCTTATTCACAAGTAAGTTTTATTCCTGTATCCATGTTTATGTCAATTAATCTGTGAATGTGGGCTGCTTGTCTCCAGGGAATGATAGACCTATATTAGATATTAGGAAATAAAATTTTACAATGAGGGTAGTGAAACACTGGCACAGGTTGCCCAGAGAGGTGGTGGATGCCCCATCCCTGGAAACATTCAAGGCCAGGTTGGACGGGGCTCTGAGCAACCTGATCTAGTGGGGGATGTCCCTGCTCCTTGCAGGGAGTTGGACTGGATGGGCTTTAAAGGTCCCTTACAAACCAAACCATTCCATGATTCTATGATAATGATACTGGAGCACAAATTCTGATTCTTCGCTGAATTTCAGAGAGTGTAAAAAATTTACAGAAAGCACAGTCCAAAAATTTAAGTGATAGGGAAAGGAAGGTAGCAAGTGTATATTTTACCCAGATTAGCAGTTCAAGTGTGATTTGCCTCACTGGTATTTGTACACTTGAGTTTTAAAATTCCAGAATTCACTATATCTATGAATACTTGTGGTCTGATCAGCATGGAAGTCTGAGCTTAAAAGAGTTGCCAGATCTTAACTACCATCTCTGCTTTCTTGCTTAGAAACAGGGAACAAACTCCCGTTAGTGAGTCTGCTGCTCTGCTCCTGCAGCGTCTAAGTGTTGTGGGGCTTTTTGTGTCTCCCTGCATTTCTGCTTGCTCTACTCGTTAAGAATTGCACATCAGCAAATTGTTATGCCTCTGCCTCCACCATCTTCCAGACTGGAGTGATTGTGCCCTCTAACTGCTGAGTCTTACTGCTTCTGGATCTGATTGATTAGTATGGGACGGAAGTGCTTCCCTGAAGTGCTGGTGTCTCATGGCATCATCTGACAAAATTATACGGCCGAACAGCGTGCAAATACTGTAAGAAGTATCTGTTACTTGATGCTAGTTACAGCTGATGCCCTCATCATATTTACCAAGGCTCATATGGAGAGTCCTGTGTAAGCGATGGAGTTGCCTCCTCCATGGTGAGACAACGGGGGCAACTGCAAAGGTGCAGAATATGAGGGGACACCATGGTTCCTGCCAGAAGAGAGGATATAGTAATATATCTGCTGAGTTTGTATCTTTTATATGAGTATTCAAAAAATCTGGTCTCAGTCATAAACATGGGATTTCCCCACTTGCACAGTGAAGAAGTATAGAAAGTCTTTTTGACTACTAGACCAGTTAGAGACAGAACTTCTACCTGAGATGGTGTGAACTTGAGAGGAAAAAAAACAGGTGCCAAATCCTCGCTCTTCCAGTGAGGGTTCTCATCCTCTAGGTCCAGCATTATGAATTAAACACCATGGCACTGTTATCTCATATTTTGTTGCTGGACAAAGTACATTAAAAATGAACCTAACTTAAAAGAAAATGGCATTTTAAATTATTTTGGTTTTAACAATAAAGGGCTAATGAATACAAGTTGAAATGTATACAGCAGTTGCCAAAGTGTATTTTCAGATTTTGCAGTTAATTGCTTTACTTGTGCATCAGCATAAGACCACAAGGCTTGCCTCACAATTTCAGGTATTGTGGGAGTTTCATCTGAAACCTCCAAACTTTCTGAGGTTCAGTCTTCGCTGTTTCTTTGATAGCAGCAGACCAAGTAATCTTCCAGTATGGCTTGAAATAACCACAACTGATTAGAAAGTGCTCATAAATTCTCAGTGTTGTTAGATCTTTACAGTAGTTTATCCCAAATTAGAGCTAACTCAATGGTTCATTCAGCATTCGACAAACTTTTTTACTTTTTTAGGTTCAGCAGAAGTCCTTAGCTATCTTTTTGCCTGCTGCTTTTGTTTTCCTTTGCTTGGATAGAGGCATTTTGAAAGGTAATTGCAGCAGTCCACGTCAACTCTGCTTAGCAGGGAACTGGACTTGGAGATCAGCTCTTGTTCAGACTTTCTTATAAGTGATCCTGTAGAATATATAGGCACCTGTTATTCCATTAAGGAATTTCTCATAAAGATATGCATTCTATTTTCATTATGGTACAGGAAGTCTGACAGGAGCAGGAATGTACCCTAGTTATTTTGTATGAATTTCTATAGACATTTTAAGGTCTGCATCAAACAAGCCACAGGAGGTCAAATACTGCGTTGGTGAGAAACAGTGTACTTGAACTGATAAGATGAGTAGTAACATTTTTCCATAGCGTACAGAAAAGGATGCTATCAGTGCAGCACTGCCATT
Source organism: Ardeotis arabs (assembly GCA_011801015.1). Lineage (NCBI taxonomy): Eukaryota > Metazoa > Chordata > Aves > Otidiformes > Otididae > Ardeotis > Ardeotis arabs. The sequence goes on along the minus strand of JAAGAY010134097.1, from coordinate 14,410 downwards.
ATGCCAGCTTGAGTGCTCACTGGCGCTGTGTCTTTTTTTTTTTTTTTTTCCTTCTCTCTTATTCCCAAGATGATAGAAGCAGTCACATTCAAAAGCTCTTATCTCCAGTCTACAGATGGAGAGGGGAAGCATGCGGTAGGCTAAGGGTGAAATTTTCAGCAGAGATTGGTAAATTACTTAGGTGTCTAACTCCTATTTTCAGAAGTGATACAGGGCCTTTTTAAAGCAGCTGCTCTGTTCACAAGAAACTAATCTACTTAGTTACTCCAGGAAACAGGCAGCTTTATATTAATCATGCAACAAAGAGGATGAAGGGGAAGGTTCCACAGAAGAGACAAGAAATGAGATACGGAAGAACGTAGCTCTGTCCCTTATCTCTTCGGGCAACTGACTGGCTCAGTGTCGACCCCTTTCTTGTTTCTAGTTTACAAAAAAAAGGTATTTTTTAAAGCTACAAATACTTTTTTTTTTTTTTTTTTTCCTCTCTAATAGGAAGAGCTGCTCTCTCTTACCTTTCACTTTCTCAGTCCCTCAGTTCTATAGACTCTCCCAGTGTCTGGTGTTCCCAGAAGGGTGAAATCCTATTGGCCTCTCTTCCTCCAGGAAATCATTAGGAAAAGCAAAGGACTCTTGCACTCCATGTCACTTCATAAGCAAAACCCTGTCCTGACATTTCCTTACAGTTCAAACAATGGTGTAATGCTCATTGAATAACAGGGATCCAGTTTGCTCCAGAATGATACAAGGTCTACTGGAGGGCAGATAGCTCATGAAATATCTGATATATGTCAGGTTCTTCTGGCTTATATTTTTCTTTGGAGTGATATACACAGACTGATTTTGAAAAGCTTGTTTTACAGTTCTTTTGCCATCCTGTCTTAGATTAAATCTGAATGAGTTCTTGTCTGTCTTTCCATCCAAATCTGGTGAAGGTTTTCTCTCATCAGAGCTTACAGAGTTAGACAGCATCTAAAACATAACTGCTTTGTCCAAACTGCTTTTAATCACTTTCTTCACCTCACTCTTAAAAAAAAATAAAATCTAGGATCAGGATCTTGTGATGGCACAGGAATGTCTGGTAATGTTTTGTCCCACTCTTGTTTCGTCCCATTCTTGTTTCAGGTAAGCTTTAAAATCTGGAGTAGTACCTGTGACTGGAGCTCCAGAAGAGCTTGTTTAAGGAGCTCTCTGTTGGAGGTAGCATTTGTTGTCAAGATCTTTGTGTCCTTCTAACCCTTTTGAACGTGCAGCTACTATAATAAGACATTTGCTTTTTATTACAGACACAGAGTCTATCTCGTGGCAGAGTTCAGGCATTCCTGAGCAAGAAAGATCACCAAGCTTATAAGCTTTTTCTGCCATATGTAACACTGCTCATATCTCTGCTGCTTTTTCCAGGTCTCTCTGTACACTTATCAACTATGGATTTCACATACACCAAAATAAAAGCCAGGTGGCTGAAGTGCAAATAACTCATCTTTTTTTTTTTGAGTGAAAGATGACTCCTGTGCCCCACAGCCTATGTGCATTTTATAACCCTGCTTCTGTGCTCCTGACCTTGCCCCAGCGGCGTACAGTATGTACAGCTGCCTTTGAGATGTGTTAGGATCCTGTCTAGCCCTCACAGAGGAAATTTTTACAGGTGTCTAGTTATGATCTTCTGTGAATAAGACAATCTAAGATGAGCACAGAACTAGATTGGTTTAGGTGAATAAAGCAAATCTGCACTGGCACAGTGCTACCTGCTCTTTATATGCCTTAATTATTCGAGTTTCAGGCAAAAGCTGAGTAGGATGCACGGCCAGCTGGTTTGGTTGACTTCACAGCTGAATCTTACCAGTCATATACACCAAAATGTCGAGCTGGTAAATGGGATTTCACACAAGTCTAAAAATGATTTTTTGTGGGTTGGTTTTTTTCTTCAGTTTTGCTGCAACTAGGAAAAGCATTAGCTAGAGAGATGAAAATATACTCAACTGGCCTTTTTTTTTTTTTGCTGTTTTTCATATTTCACTACAAAACTCTCCCAGCTATATAGGATGAACATGACAAGATTCATTCTTTGCCCAGATTTGTATATGCCAAATTGTGTTATACACAACTGAGATTCATTCAGATGTCATGAGCTTGTCTTTCATAGAAACAATTTCATCTTTTCCTTGGCCCTGTAGCCTAAGTCTATGCTTTAGTCTCACAGAAGCGCCCACTTTTTTGACACTGAGTCCCAGCTGCCTTCAGTTTTCAAAGTACCTTCTCTAATGATGGCAGATGCTCAGCATCACTTCTGGTTGAGATGAAAGTATTGTCAGTCCTCACTTCAACAGGCTGGACAGGCATGTTTTTTACGGCTGTATGAAAAATCCTAGCTGTTAATGACATTCTGTAAGGTAGTTTTGTCATCATACAGTAATTTCCTTACAGCAATACATTTTCTTCAATTCTTCTCTGAACTTGCTAGTATGCAGTATGCTTGTAGCCTTAAAAATGCACAGGTAAAACAAAGTTGTCTTTTTCTGTTTGACTCAATCAGTTTATTTTTCTCTGAGGTAACAAATAATCCTGATTTCAGATGTTTTAGCTAGACCTCATTCTGCATATAACTCCTGACCTGCATACTATGCCCCAACCCTTCTTTAGAAGAGCTGAAAATACATCCAGGAATTCTTGAATGCTGATACTTTGTTAGGAGATAAGATAAAAATTTCCTACAGATGTTGTTTCTCATAATAATTTTCTTAATAGCACAGTATTTTTGCTTTTAGTGTGTCAGTTTTACAGGAACGAAGACAGAACCTACTCAGTGAGTCACTACTGCATTCACAAATGTTCCCTGCCTCATCCATGTGTTGCAGAAGCTCTTGTACCTGTATCCATCATCGCTCTGCTATAGGCAAGAGCCTCCCTCATACCCCTTTAATATCTGGCATGTATCAACTCCTGTGTCTGTTTCAGCTTTGAAAAGTAAAATGCTCAGAGCTTTTTTTTCACCTTTAGACCCTTGAGTTCATACCCTTCAGCTAGAAATATTCTTTGATGTGTATTTTAGCATTTTCTGGTTAAATGCCCTTGCTTAAGGCATTTAGTTATTTTTGATGTTTAGACATTTTAATTTAAATAACTGATTAGATGTTAACTCTACTGTGACAGAAACATGCATTAGGGGCCAGGGCCCGTTCTATTATGCTTTTGGATTTTCATCTCTTGAATGAGCTGTTCTTGCTGTCTGGGTGCAAATCTGAAGTCATTAAGTGCTTGCAGCATTGCTGTTAATCATTGTGCTTTAAGCCTTCTGCAGCACTTCTGGTTTTGTTTACAGATGCAAAGAGGTGTCTGGGCTCTTAACTTCTTCTGTGTAAGAGCCTAAGGACATATTAAAACTCAAATATGTGTCTGTGCCTTCAAAAATCTAACCACGAGTGGGCATTCCTATGCTTCTGAACAGCATCCCTCTGCTTCTGAAAAACGTGGCAGTATATACATTTAATGGCAATAAAACATCAGCACTTCACCTAGGAACAATTGCAAATGACAGAGGGAACATGGCTTTAATGCTGCTGCTGAAATAAGTGTGTTTGTCTGTCAGAAGGCCATAATCACCCTGGTTAACTTAAGGGTATTTACAAAGAATATCAGGTACTTCCAGAGATGACTGAACCCGCTTACCATCTCTATTACCTTCTGGGCATTGCCTTGGTACATTGACTAGGGAGGAACCAATGGTCCTGAATATTGAAATGTCAGTCATGTGCCTAGACTTAGCTGGGATAAAGGCAGACCTAACAGATTTATCCAAGTTTGGAAATCCAAGTGTGATATTTGGAGGGAAATAAATCCCCATTCAGGAATGTGTTCATCACCATACATAAATATTAAAGCTTTTGGTAAATATAAAAAAGCAGGGTTTTTTTTAATGCCCCTTGTTAAAAAGTTATTACACAATGCTACAGCAGTAAGTAATGTAGTTAATATTTTGGGGGCTTTTTTCACCAAAAAATATAAATACTTGCCTACATTAAGACAGTTTTGCATACATGATTCTGATACAATTCCCTGAAAAAATCCTTGAGAAAATACTTGACTGACCGGACAGATTGCTTTCCAGTGATGGGATGTCGGTTTCCTGAGGAACAAGACTTTTGACTGACAGCTAGGGAACATTCCCATGCTATCAAATGACTGACACATTGTCATGTGAAAAAGGATATGGGGAAAAGTTGCAAAAATTAGCTTAAGTAAAATTTAAAGAGCAGGCACCAGCTTTAGGAGACAGAAGCAGAGCAAAGTTAATAAAGGTGCTCAGCAACATGGTTCAATTTCTTACCTGATTAAGTACTGTAGAAGTAGTTCTCTTGTGCATTAGTTTTCTTTCAATTGTCATGTTTTTTTAAAAAAAGACAAAAATGTAACAAAAGCAGTAGTTTGAGAAGTTTACTGTCTAGTTTTTCATCCAAGATTATGTTTAAAAAAGATACTTACATGTGTGTAAAATATGCAAAAGACTTTAAAACTGCAAAGGGTGTGTATTCCAAATGTTGCGGTATTTCTCTACAGTGATTTGTAGACAGCCTTGCCAATTCCTCATTTCTTCTTTCCATTTTCAAAAGAGAAATATCAAAGGGAGAAAACAGCTACAAACCCTTGTTCTAATAGACAGGCATGGTCTTGCATACAAACTACTATGTAATTCTTTTTTTTTATATGTGATTTTTCGTACAGGAGGCACATAACAAGGCACAAGTAGCTCGAGTGCAGTTCTGTGGACAAGTAATAGCAACAAAAGCTGAATGTTTGGACTTGTATCCCCAAATCACTGAGGGGGAAACCTGAGGATTGAAAAAAAAACCACTGGATATCCTTTGGTTTTGTGGAGATGCTTTTTATCTGCAGATTCAAATGGTCAGTTCCATGCAATTTATGATCCCTAGGATGTATATTTATAGTTCATATGAAATTCTTCTGACACATCTAAGTTAGGATGAAAAAATAAAAAAGAAAAAAAAAACCAGAAAGAAAAGTAGATTAGTAATAATAATTCTAGCAAGTATTAGCCATTTAGTAGGTCCTGTTTTTCTATTTAATTTCTCATTGCAGTGTGTCTAGAATAAATGAATGAATGAAGCGCTTTAATATTGTTTATTTCAAAGGCTTGCAACAAAATTGAGCATGTGTGAGTATCAGGAACTGAACAGCTGTGAGATATTTTCATGAGTCTAGTGCACATATATCCCACCAATGGCCCTTCCAGGAACACGGCACCTATGAAAACTTTGTATCACATATGTGCACAAATCTGTTCGACTTCAATGAAATGCACATTTTTCAACAAGTAATTTCTATGAGAATGCTCAGAACATCAGAGTTGGAGACCTAAACTGCAAGTTCCTTTGAGGTTCCTATATAATTGAAAAATGCAGGAAATTTCTATTCTGATAGGATACAAATTAAATAGCGAGCACTCTCTATGCTGGATGAGAGAAACAATGTGAATTCTGAAATGCTAAGAAGCCTTCCCTCCTTCCAAATCTGATTTCTTGTTGTTTCAGATAAACTTAGAATAAATATCTAAGTTATTGGATGTTCGTAAAAGGTCAGCCTTTTGAAATTTTTTTTCTATGTACAGATTTTTCTTCAGTGTTTTGGTTTTTTCTTTGCTCTTTGGTGCTGCTGATATGACTTGTCTAGCGCTCTGAGCACACTAATCCATAGTGTTATGGAAATGACATATTTCTGATGCCAGTGATCGTATTGATCAATACCAAGCGCAGTCATCTCTGGAAATATTTCTGTTAAATACCAGCTACCCCTGAATGTCAAAATACTCATTACTTGCTGTTTAGAGAACTCATGTGAAGTATACAGAGAGTGGCTCTTGTTTCTATAAGTCACAGAAGGTCTAATCCAAATCCCACTGAAGTCTGCAGGAGTTTTTTCAAAACAAACAAGATTAAGATCATGAAGTCTTTGTAGTTCTAGGACATATAGCACTTTCTTTGCTTTTCTAATTCAGGCAAAATGGAGTCTGAACTGGGCCTACGAGCCACAGGATTGCGTAATGTTTTCATACGGCTGCAATTTTCAAGCCCAATAGATGAAAATTAAAAACAATAACAAGTTTATTTGTGCACTCAGAGGAGCTCAACACTGTGTAATTCTTTGGAAGTTTGGATTGTCTATTCATCGCAAATAGCATCTGTGCTCAATTACATTCCATCCATTAGGAGGTAGGGCTTTCAGAAGTAATAAAAGCATCTTCAGAGATGATTTGCACTAGAGAGCTAATGATTTCTGAAAAAGATAGACAATTGGGTTGATTCCACAGGTACTGCAGAATGGAAAATGTTCCAGATGAAATGGAAATTATTTCATGAATCATCTCAGGATTTCACAGAAAGAAGGGGAGTATTATTACCAATTATCCTCCATAAAATGAGTTTAGCAACACACCATCATCTAAAAAGGAAAAGTGAAAGGTTGCTAAATTGGATATTTAAATTCTGCTAATGAGAATGAAGTGACTTGCTGAAGGTTGAATCACACCTTGGCAGTTTTTAAACAAAGATTATCATTCATTCTCTTTCTAGCACTGACAGATGACGTTTCTTATTGAAATGAGGCTTCATGACTTTTGATAAAGCCTGCTGAAAATAGCATTCTCCTGCCTAGACTGTATATTCTGTTATAACATGTTACACTAACAGTCATGGGATGATAATTTGGAATGCTTTGCGATCCTCTGCCCTTTTGAGGGGTTCAGGTTTTTTTGTTTGAAGCATGATATGTGCCATGACATCACATTACCCAACAATGAATTGTAAAGCTTCCAAAAAAAAAAAATTGCTATCTATTTAATATTTTTTTTTGTTTGCTTAACACTGTCTTAAGAAAACACATGGTACACGTCTCCACAGAATCTCATGTACCATGTTAAAATCAGGCAACTGTTTTGGCAAATATGATTTAACTGTTACTTGTCAATGATAATCACCTCAAAGGCATTGCAGTGCTTGGTTACAGAGATAGGGGCCTACTAGGATATTCAGTGACAGTGCACTCACACTTTGGGATGCTACCAAGGAAGATCAAAGCTGTTCTCTCCCTCTCATGAGTGCCAGACAAACTGAAGTTTTTATTCAGACAAACTAAAGTTATTAGTTCGCCTTCTGGGCAATAACATTCAGGACAGACTCCATTCTTAGCAGTTTAATTGCTTATCTTGGAATTACAAATCTTTTGAGTAACGTCAAAAAAATAGACGTTCTGTTTCAGCAATCCATACTGAATTTCTGTAGCCTCTTCTGCCTCCTAAAAGTAGGGCGTTAGTAATATAAATTAGCCTATCGAGTGTACCAGACTAGATGAGGATAAAGGTGACATTCCCTCCTGAGATGGGAAGTAGGTGAATTCCTCCTGCCTTCAGCTTCATCACTGCTTGTTCCTTCCTGGTGGCTGGTTTTCTTAACACGTAATTTGCACTCCCCAGATAATAACAGCAAGTGTGACGGGCTGCTTAAGCTTCTTCCCTCATTTCCCCCGGTATTAGGATCTGTGGAGAGCTGGACTTAAGACTGAAAAGAGCATCTGGTTATAACTAAAAAAACCCACAGTGACGTTATATATGCAATTTTTTAAAATGTATATGCTCATTATGTGCGCTGCCTATGTTTGTTCATACATAATTGTGGAAGACTATAAGAAGCTAGAGATGAGGAGAAGTTCTCCTGCAGGGAGAAGAGACTTGCCAGGCGCAAGCTTGGAAGTGGATTATAGGATTTTCGGAGCAGACTCTGTGTGTGAACGTAGGCAAATGCACCTGGATTCTCTGCTGGGCTTTGTGTCTCATTGTTATTGGCCAAAGAGGAAAGCAAATACTGAAAGTACTCCTTCATTTGTAGGAAATATAAAAAAAAAATACAAGAAAAACAGTCCAAAAAGTGCTTTGGTTACTAGTCAAAAGGACAGAAGGGAAGGAAGCAATTAGGTGGGTATTCAGATCATGTTTCCTGCAAGAGCACATTGGAAATTGTGTTAATTCAACATCAAGCATCCAAAGATAGTGTTAATTCTTATTTCATCAGCAGGCATAGGATGATAAACCTGCCAATGATCTAAACTTAGAAGTGAAAGAAAGAAATTAAAATGCCTTAGAAAATCAATTAGATAATTGTGACAGAAAGAATATAATCCATTGATTGAATCTGAATAAGAGTTAATAATTCTGTCCATTTAACCTAAGAGTTGATCTAGTGTCTTCCATTACTAGTCTGAAAACTTTTACATAACGTATAGGAATCCTAAAAGTTTCTCAGCTTTCTTTTTTTTTTTCTTTTTTTTGGTTGTTCATTGTTGTTTTTTTTTTTTAAAGAGACTGCATGAATGGTCAGTTAATAGTCTTTCTGCAGGCAGAATTTAATCTAAAAATTTTTGAAATGTCAATGAAATGAAAAACCACTGGTGTATTCATAATGGTTTGTGTAGGAAATTCCCTTATTGTCCTTCATTTTCTACTTCCTGTCACTCCCTCATTTTTCTCTCAGAGAAAAAAAAAAAAGAAAAAAAAAGTGTAAACACTTTGTTCATATATTTTTTTAATTGCCTGGAGTGTTTTGTTATCTGCTGGCTGGGCAGTATGGCCATTCCATGTACTTTATATATAACCATTATGTATGCCTGATTGTGACATTTGTAGTGCTTTACAGCATCTGAAGTGGCAGGGTTTTGATTTCATTTGGGAGTTCTGAGCACAGATGTCTTACCAATAATACGTAATAAAAAAAGCAGATTGAAATAATTAATTTACACTTTGGTATACCATGCTGTGTATAACACATTTAACAAATGAACTGTCATCCGCTGAAGTTTTCTCATATATCCATTGGTAGATGTAGCAAGGCAAGATAATAATTGCTTTTCTTCGCACCTCTAAGATAGATGTCTGTTGTTTACTGAAATATGAAATCAGTGATGCAAAATGGATGGGTTCTGTTTTAAAAATGCAAACAAAAACAAAAAAAACCCAAACAAAACCAAACAAAAACAAACAAAAACCCAAACAAACAACAACAAAAACAAACAAACAAAAAACAGGATGGAGCTGGCTTCCTGTCATATTGTCAGGTCAACAATCATTTTCACAGTGAAATTCTTACATATCCATAACAGCTCCATCATCCCACCACATCCTACAGCTTCTCTCTCTTGAAATAGATGACGATATACATCAAAAGCCTGCCATGGTGAGAGTAATTTCTGCAAATCAGTCAGTGGCACAGTTTCTAATGCACACAAATGAACAGTGTATAACGAAAAGCCATTTTGTTAAGGTTTTATTAGAACATTATTTTGAGAGTGGAAGAATTAACAGCAGATAAAGTGTAAAACAGGTAAACTGTTCACAGTGGGATAGCTATTTTCTTAAACAGTAGCCCATGCTGGCCCCTGTTTCACTGGGAACAGACCTACATTCTTGGTCGGTCCTGCACTGTGGCTGGCAACCTTTCCAGTCTGTGCTTTCCCTGTTCACTACAGCATAGGGCTTGTTGAGTGAGTAAGTAGCAGGAAATATAACCCCATGGCAGGAGCTTTCTTGAAGGAATGGAGAATGACTGTTCTGGGTGCTTTCTGTGGAAACAGGGGTTTTTTAAACAACTGTTTACAGAGTGGTAAATCATAGCTGGAACCACCAAAATTTCAGATATTCAAAAGAAATGTAGCAGAGGACGTTATTTTAAAAGGAGACCCCTATTCTGTGCTCATGGATGGCCTGATTGATCTTGTTCATTGTATCTAATTAGAGCTAATTACCATTGTCTCTCTTATCTTCAGTTCACAATTCATTTTAGCACTGTGTCTAAACTTCACTAACAAAAAAAACTTCACTGAGAACAATATTGTCAATAAAATGTAACACGATAAATCCTTGGATCTTCACTAAGTCTTTGTCAAGGAAATTACACTGAAATCTCACTTCCCCACCCTTTGCTCTATTTGCAGGAGCGCAGGAGAGTGTTCATCCTGTAGTCCCATTTTTATTGCCCCCATTCCTCATTTTGTGCTCCCTGACACCGCAGCTTGCAGAAGGAAATCCCAGAGAGTGGTACCCAAATGCTGAGGAGTAAATAGTTAGCAGATAAGGTACCTGTTTGTTTTTCAAAGCTAGAAAGGTTCACATTCATTATTGTACAATTTAGAAGCAAACTTACTTGCGTTTCCTCTATTTAACTGTATTTACCCTTGATCTCGGACTGCTTAACTTCTGTTTTGTGAATATAAGTACTAATTATTTTTCTTCTTATTCGGGAAAAAGATATTTTACAAAACAAAGGATGCATATTACAAAATGTTGAAAATGCGTCTCTTTATTTTGTTTCATTCTTTTAGAGTGGTCTTAAGCTGAACCCCAAGTGAACTTGAGAGAGAGATCTAGTTACGTGGTTTCTCAGGTGTTTCTTTTTTTGAGGGAAATGGCATCCATTTGTCTAGAAGGCTCTGTCGGGATTTGGCAGTGAGCACCTTCTACAGCCAGAAAAGGGACCAGACAGGTATATTTATCCTTCCTAGGAAAAACTTCATGGAGAGCTCTCATGTAAACATAGCTCCTGACAGTGTGGAATAGCAAAGATGACGAGAGACCAGCAGGCTGCTGATTAATGAGCTGTTGAGTGGCAGTGGATGCTTGTGAGTCCGCTGCGTATCTTCTCTCGAAACGGAACATAACTAGGTCCGTAGTGATCAGCGCACCTCTCGCACTTCATTATCTGATCTCTAAACTGTCAGGAGTGTAGACAGTAAACTACAACTTACAAGCATCGCTTGAGATGTGCTTGGGCACATTTTTCAGCATTATGGAAAAAAAATGTAGGCGAGGCATTTCAAATAAATACATTTTTTTGTTTGTTTATGGAGCTTGGAGCAAGGACAAGCACGCTATATACACATTTAGATCATATGGCTCGTGGAAAAGCTGAAGCTAGTAGTCTCAATATAAGCTAAAGTTGGCTAGAACAGAAATATGACATTTGATTACAGGAAAAAATATTACACAAATTGATATAGCATTGAACAGACTTATGGCTTTTGGCTCAGATGATTCTGGAACACTTTATCAGACAGAAATAATTGTGTAATCATAAGGCTGAAAGCAGTGAACCCTCTCATTGTCTATGCTGGCTGCCTTTTGCCACATGGGAGATCTTCACAGCAATTTTGGAAGAAAGGCATTATATCTCTGTCACTCAAGGAGATGAGAGCAGACATCTATTGCTCCTTTAAGCAGCTGTTGTATTCCACATCTGTCATAGGATCTCTAGAGCCGTTTAACTCACAATATAAATCAGAACGCAGCCAACTACGAACTTTGCATATGGATGTCTGCTGTACAGGTTATCCAGACAAAGGATTCAAGGAAGAGATTTGGTGGTGGTTAAATATTTTAAGCCAAAGTGTTCACATAGGAACAGTCTGTGCCAGAGTGGCACACTGTTTGTAAACACCACAGTGTGAACACCTATTAATACAGCACATTTCTTTGGATGAGATTAGAGAGAGAAAACTATTAACTAACTATTTTTTGTAAATTGGTATCTGTGTAAGATTTCTAGGCTGAGCTCGTACAGAAGTGGATTGTTAGTACATTTTCCAGGAACTTGGACCAAAAAGGAATTAATAAAGCAGCATGTCATTAAGTAGACTCTAGACTCAGCACAGAAAATACCATTAGAACAGACTAATCTAATTTTCTTCATAACAGAAAACATAGAACTTGCAAGAAATAATTTTAACTGAAAGATACCTTTGAGAAATATCATATATGATATAGAATCCACACTGCTGCTGGTTATTTATTTGAATGATTAATTGCCTTCACCATTTAAAAATAATGCACTCTATTTCTAGTCTAAATAACATTTTAATTTCCAACAGAGCTTTTTTCAGATTAAGTATTAATTTTTACAATTTTTTTTTTCAGTAGGAAGGTATACTTAATTGCAATAAGGTCATCTTTTAACATGATCCTTGACTATTTTTATCCCTGCTACAGTTTAAGTATTTATATATCTTCGTTAATTCCATAGCTCTGCTCTGCACCAGCTGCATTTTCTCTCCCTGAAGCACAAGAAAGTGTATGACAAGGTTCTTTGCCAACGGCTGTTAAAGAAACTAACCTGTCACAAGACAAAAGAAACCGTAATCTCAGAAACTGATAGCTATTTTAAAGTTAGAAAGCAGAGTCAGAAAGCATGGTCTATTTTTACCATGAAATGAGATGCTGGAATGGTTGCTATTTAACATATTCCTGTATGATGAAAAAGGGATGAACAGGAAAGATTGCTGATGACAGAGTATTGAAACTGAGGGTGGCTATCGACCATTGTTCTACCATCCCATGGTGCCTAGCGAACAGCAGATGAAACTCAATCTTGATAAATGAAAAGCCACGCCTACAGGGGAAAAAAAAGCAAACAAAATCTCCATATATCACGGTAGGTTCAAAATATGCCATTATTGAAAGAGAATTATATGCCTACCTGTAGTTACATATAAATGTTAACTTGGTGTTAGGTGGTGAGTAGGAAAGTGAAGGTGTTAGGAGATGATGATCAGAAGGGTGGAGCACCTCTCATATGAGCACAGGCTGAGAGAGTTGGGGCTCTTCAGCCTGGAGAAGAGGAAGCTCTGGGGAGACCTTACAGCAGCCTTCCAGTACCTAAAGGGGGCCTACAGGAAAGACAGGGAGAAACTCTTCAGTAGGGCCTGTTGCGATAGGACGAGGGGTAATGGTTTTAAAATAGAGAGAGGTAGATTGAGATTAGACATAAGGAAGACATTTTTAACACTCAGGGTGGTGAAACACTGGAACAGGTTGCCCAGAGAGGTGGTGGATGCCCCATCCCTGGAAACATTCAAGGCCAGGTTGGACAGGGCTCTGAGCAACCTGATCTGGTTGGAGATGTCCCTGCTCCTTGCAGGGGCGTTAGACTAGATGGCCTTTGAAGGTACCTTCCAACCCAAATCATCCTGTGATTTCATGAAATACTGAAAAGGACAGGATGAAACATTGTTATACAACTCCATACAGATTTGGGGAACTCACATTTAAATATATGCTACAAGTCTGCTCATGTCATTTAAGAAATGGATATAGTAACCTAGAAAAACCCAGAGAATAATGATCAGAGGTACAGAATACCTTTTGTATGCAGAGGAAATGAAATAATTAAGACTCTATAGCTTAGAAAAGAAATTACTGCGAATGGTTATTATAGAGATCTATACTATCCTGAATGACACAAGGGAAGTCTTGAGGGAATGATTATTCACTTTTCAAAGGACATAAACCAAGGCACATGAAATGAAATGATCAAGTAGACAGCTTACATCAAATGAAAATAAGAACTTTTTTGTGTTACGCATAATTAAGTGGAGAAACTCATAGCCATTGAATTTTTTAGACGTCAGAAGTTTTGATGGGTTCAAAATATGATTAAGTAAATGACGGAGAGTCAGATAATCATGATACAATTGAGGCAACTGTCAGTTTGGGAACTGTTGGAAGGTCAGAGCCAGGCAAAGTATTACTCCGTCCCAGGCTCACGTACTTCTGAGCCTCTACAAATGGCTATTGTTAAAGGCCAGATACTGGGCTAAATGAATCTTTCATCTGACTAGTACAGTCATCTCTATAGTCTTTAGATGTCTGACGCAAATTCAAAATTCTAGTGTGCCAGTCAATCTGTCAAACAAACCTTTCCACTTGTATGGAATAATCCTCCGTTTACATACATTAACATAACCATCTTGGTTGCACCATGAGACTAGAGCCTAAACCCCCAGGAACTCCAGAAAGACATGTTTTCTATAAATTCAGTCCTTTATCTTCAATTATTAGTTGTATTCAAATTACAGGTTAGGGCACTCAGATCCACAATTATTCATGACTGAATCAAGGCTGGAAAAAAATTGTGATCTGGCTCTGGTCTGGATTTACAGGGCATTTAAGCAGCCATGATCTAGGTTGTGTAGTCTGTGGACAAACCATGTGCATTTGTGTATTTGCATTTTGAAAGCTGTCCTGGTTCTGGCTAGGATAGGGTTAATATTCACCTGAGCTGGGTGGAGAACTAGAGTTGGTAGCCCCTATGGCTGAGGCACCCAGCTGGGATAATTAACTAATTAGCTAACAGCTGGGGTGAATTTACCCGAATTAGCCAAAGGGCTATTCCACCCCATCTGACATCATGCTCAGTGTATAAGTGAGGAGGGTGCTGAGGGGAGCCTCCTGCTACTTGGAAGAGACTGGGTGTGGAGATTTGTTGTAGCCATTATACTGTATTTGTATTCCATCACTGTTTTGTTTTCTTCTGTTATTGCTGTTAAATTTACTTTTTGTTCAATCTCAACCCATGTGTTTTTG
>JAAGAY010134096.1:0-22198 GCA_011801015.1 Ardeotis arabs | reverse complement strand
ACTCACCTGCGATCCTTCCCCAGCTTCTGGGCACTTGGTGCTGGCACTGGCACCATGCTGACAGCCGTGGGCTGAACTGTGCTCCCCCTCCCCCAGCGACACTAGTTTAAAGCCCTCCGGACAAGGCTGGCAAGCCTCTGGCCAAGGACCCTCTTCCCCCTCTCGGTGAGGTGCACGCCATCCACCCCGAGCAGCCTGGGCTTCTGAAAGCACGCGCCGTGGTCGACATACCCAAAGCCCTGGCTGTAGCACCACTCCCTGAGCCACGAGTTGACCTGGTTGATACGTCTGGTCCTTTCGGGCCCCTGCCCTTCGACCGGGAGGATTGATGAGAACAAGAAGACATGCTCTGGGTAGAAAAGTATGTGCATAACATGGCACATGGACAGAAGGAAGACTAATAATAAAAGTAGTTATTATTGATAACTGCAAATCTAAATGAGCTAGCTGTGCCATGGCTATCTTGGTGATGGATGCTAGGTTCATATGGCTAGAAGAGAGTCTGTAACAATGTCAGTCACTTCCACATCTGACCTTACCTGCAGCTCTGAATGTCCTAAAAGCTCTGTTTAAAAAAAAAAAAATCTAACAGTAGACACTTGCCAACAACATGGTTAGTAATTTTTTACCATGCCTAGTTCTGAACAGTATTTGCAGGTTGTATTGAAAGCCTCTAGTGTTGCAATGCACATTGGTAAGTGCCAAAAGATTAATGAGGAGCAGATGTAGTAGGAGATAGGGAGAGTTTTTCCCGTTATCACCATTCTGGCTACAGCACGTCTGCCCTGAACAGCGGTCCCGGAGTTTGCAGGGTCCAGGCACAGGCCATGGGATCCTTCACAGAACAGATGTAACAGAAGAAACCTGCAGGGTGAATGTGGGACGTGAAAGCCCAGGCTGAAGCACTGAGCCTCTGTGGACACCAGCAAATGTGCAAAGCATTAGCTGCTGCATCCCATACTGCACAGGCCAAGTGATTGAAGGTCTGAAAGGAAGTGAGCAATGGCAAATTAATTTAGGAGGGGTAAAGCTCTCTCTGTCTGCGAGCAATATGAAACACTCAATATATGCACTTCATTTTCCTTTTGGTCTTTGTTTAAAGAAATAAATTGAGGCAGACATTTATTGTGAAGACTCTTTATAATAGGACCATTGTCCTCCCTAAGCTGATTACCCAGCTTTCTTATTTTCTCACCAACTCCACTTTCCCCTGGACCCCACATCTAATTGTGGTGCTGGTGTGAGATTTAAGGGCAAGCAAACCAGGTGTTTGCCTCTCGCAGTGAGGTCAGAGGCAGTAGAACAACACATTGGCACATTTACAGCTTGAGGTCACTTTCAGTGAGCAGCAGAGCATCCAGGAGCTAGCCTGGCACTGCCATGGTGTCACTCAAGTGGAATCACCTCCAAGCAGAAGTACTGGAGCAAGAAACAGAAGATGCTGGCTGGAGGGGGGAGGTGTGGTGGAGGAGGAAGGACAGGCAGCAACTCAGGTCTCTGAGACTGGAAACAGTCATCTGAGACACTGGGTGCAGGTGCAGCTTGTTTGCCTGGCCATTGGTGAGGATGTCTGGTTGAAAAGCTGGTGACAAATTGCCCTGAGAGGTGGAAATCAGGATTTCTAGAAGGGGCTGGGGTTAGGGAAGGTGTCTCACACACAGAAGCTCAACTTCGCACCCCCACCCCACCCCCTGCCCCAGCCCTGACATTCTGCTGTACTGTATTTTCTATTTTTCATTCCTGGTGGCCAGCCAGGTGCTGGGGAGGAAAGGCTACAGAAGGAGAGTAACCTCACTGATTTCAAGGTCTCCCACTTTACAGATAATAGCGCAAATACAAGACAAGATTGGTGAATCTTGGAAACTACAGTGTTAGTAAAATTATTGCTGCCTACCCTAGAAAAAAAAAAGACAAAAAGCCAGCGCTATTCAGTGCAGTCTGAACTAAACCCGAGTGCATGCCCCCTCCTGTCCAGGGGCAGTGAGGAGACCCGCAAGCCCTCTGTGCTGCCTGTGTGGGGCAGGGACCAGGGTCCAGGGTCCAGTGCCTGCCTCAAGGCTGGGGCTCTTTGCAATGGAGTTCATGCTGCTGGGGAGGCAGGTGGCAAATTCTTTGAGCATTTAGGGTGAAAGGAGATTTCTTGAAGAAAGTCTTGACTAGCCTCTGTACCTTGCACTATCTATGTGTTAGTTATATATTTAGGTATAGATTAGTGGTAGCATAGTTTAGGGAGTGAAGAACTGGAGTTGCAAAGACTTTTTAAAACGTCTTTCAAATTTTTCACTAAGTTTTGTCCTTAGGGAGAATGAACACTTTGTTCTGCTTTTCTCAGCCCTTTTCAGTGTAAGGATGTGGGTATCTTGGAAGTCTTCCTGCAAGCACACAAGCATTTTTAGCCTGCTTATACAAGTAACCCTCAAAGTAACTTGCTGGTGACCTTTGCTTGCTCTTGTGAGATGCAGAAATTTACTGTCATCAGACTTTGAGAGACTATTCCCTTCCTATTTTTTCATGATTTTATTATTGGACAATTCCTTGCAGAGGAATTCCTTCTTGGTGTCATCTGTAAGAATATAAGGAATACTCTGGGAAAGCTAGATGTTTGGTCTTATTTTTACTGAATTGAGCAGTATTCACATTTTCCATTCTCCTAGCCCCACAGCCCTGTAAATCGTAAGATTTTTTCACCTTTCAGAGATTAGTAATTTGGCACACTCTGAAAAAGTGTTGAATAATTGTTGGTATATTGAACAGCCATACAGTTTTATTTAATATTTTTAACTTTACCTCTAAAACCTCGGCTGAAGCAGACTCCTCTATTTCTGATGTCTGCCTGCAGTTGGACATCCTCCATTCTGTTGTCAGTTGCTTCTGAAAACTTCAGAAATTGTCAAGGCTGAATTCTGATTTTCCCATTGAAACTGCCTATGGACTAAATATGCAACACACAAAAATTCTCATTACTCTTCTTCACATCCAGTTACCTTACCCTGGCTTATGTTTCATTTAATTTCTAGGTAGTTTTAAGTGCTGTAATTTAACACCAATTATGCATGTGAAGAAATAAGCCAAAATATTACTGAGGTATATGTTGAAAGGAAACTTGATCCCGATGAGACTTTTGTTGTAATATAAAAAATACAATAGCAATAAGAACTGTTAAACTGAGAACAGGTTAACTGAATAATGTCGTTTCAAAGGTATTTAAAGCCTTGCAAATAAAAATAAAGAGCTTTTTAAAAGTGAAGTATTTCCTCCCTGCCTACATTTAATCTTTGCTCCTTTGATATATGGGGGGGTGAAGTCTGTTTCCCTTCTCCTGATAAGGGGGCTTATGACTTATGCGTGGGGAGTGAGAAACAGTCTCACACTATCTCGAGGGAATGATTAAAAGGAGCAAGGATTCGAAAACAGGATGACACTCGTCACGTAAATCTCCTTGCTAAAGGAAAACAGATAGTTAACAAGGACATGAATCAGCCCAAGCTGATGAGAACATCGCAAGCTTGCAGGATCATCACAATCCAGGCAAAAGGTGAAAAGTACACGCGAGGAAGACCTACGGCCTTCTTCCCAAAGACCACCGGAGACCCCTGTCCACAATTTTTGGGAGAATTTGCGCAAGCGCGAAGAACTGATAAGCTAATTAGCATACGAAGCGGGAGTAGGCGGGGTTAGGTAATGAATATGTATAGGTGTCAATTAAATATTCATTGTTTTATTGTATAAAAATGGGACGGTTTGCCACCTCGGGTTATGCACGCTTGTGGTGGAGCGATCCCCCGTGCATCTGCGCACAATAAACATACCTACTTTATAACTTCCAAGTTACAGAGTCTATTTCCGTACGTCACCTTTTTCTACAAAAACCTGTGTAGGGTATTTCCAGTAATGTAACCAGAGCTTTCCCAAGAACAGCCTTGCAAAGTTGCCAAGAGAGTTGGTCATGCAAAAGCAAATGTTTATCCTTGACCTTTGAACCAATGCTAAGTGAAATCAGCAAATGACTGGGTTTAGCCATAGAGAGATCTTTCACTTGTCAGTTAAAACTTTACTCAGTATGACAAGATATGTTGCATAATGCTGCAGAAGAACTAATTAATTAATGACAAAGTTGTCTGCCTTCATTGGAAGATTGCCAGTTTAGAGGCTGCATCTCTCTGTTCTGGCCTATGACTGTAAGAACAAGTATCAAATAAGGACAAAGAAGTTAATGACTTCTTGTTGAACCATTTTGTTGTTTTTCTTTCTGCCCCAGTGTCTACCATGCTGTACTTGAGGATCTTGTAAACCTCTGTTCGGTCTGTAGGTCTTCTGGTTGCAAACTAAAGGTGTGAATATAAAAATCATGCATGTATGATGTTGTGTGATTCTGAAGTAATTACGAAACTACGGATCGGAGAAAAGTGTAAAACAATAATATTCTTAAAATGGGGCATTGACTCTGGAAAAAAACCACTCTATTTCATTATTATACTGTTATCAATTTTTAAAGGCAAAAATATATGACCTTTTCAAATCTACTGAGATGTTTTTGTCATTATACGTATTTTCTTTCTTGGTGTTTGTTTGTGTTTTTTTTTGTTTTGGGTTGTTTGGTTTTTTTTTAAACTAAACTGCCTTCTATTTAAAACTCCTATTCAGACCAGACTCTGACTCAACATCACATTGATTCTTGCTTTTTTATCAGAATGAGTAATACACCCAGCTCAGTCTCCCCTCTTCCTTTCTAGAAACTGAGAAACTGATCACACAATGCCATTTCTTGAGCTAAGGTTTGCTACAGCTCTGAAGCTACCATAGTGCTCTGCCCATTCAATCTTCCAGTACTAAAAAAAAAATTAAAGTCTTTGGAAATCTTAGGTATAGAAATCGAAAACTGCTAGAGGATTTGTTGCGGGGGAGACAGCAGCACCATTTCAAAAGGTCACAGAGCTCTCATTACTGCAAGGTCGAAGTGGTTTTGCCTGAAGGCGTTATGACTGAATTTTTTTATACCTTCTTTTTTTTTTTTTCGCAGATTATCTCTGTGTAAAATACACAAAATAGGTGACAAGGAAACACAGGTAGTCTAATTTAATGCAATTCTGAACAGGAAAAATTAAGTTCCCAGTCCAAAATTCTGCCCAGACTTCCTGTGTTAATCTCATTTTGGATGTAACATACCTTAAATCAGTCCTGTTTCCTCAGCTATGAATTTTTCTAAGCGCTACAGGGGTATAGCATGGTCTGGTCATAGATATTTGCATGTAAATTGTGGGATTGTTTGGGATGGTTTTTCTCCATGCAGGAAAATGTCTTAAGGGACCTGATTCCAATTTTGTACTAGTGTGAATGTCAGCTGGTTACAATGCAATCCAGTGCAGCTGAAACAAAGTTATTGGTGTGAGAATAACAGTATTGATAGGACATGGAATTAAAAATAATAGACTTCTGGATTAGACTTCTTTAAAATGGCATAAACCTACATTTATGGGGAAGCTCCTCTCTAGCTCTGCTCACTCCTCTTGGGACCCTATGAAAAATCATCCTAAATTAACAGACCTGAGTTAGGGGCCTTTGTTTCAGGGCTATGAATATCCCCCAAATTAGCTGGTTGCTAGCCTCAGTGTCTGTGTTCATGCCTGTGCCAAATTCCATAGCTACACAATGCTACAGATGCCTCGGATTCCTGTCACGTAATTCATCACTGTTGTGACTCCAGCGGTTATGGTTTTGAATGGGAGACAATGAAGGAAAGACTATTCTACTTATTTACAGACCATTTTCTGTGTTTGTTGGGATTATCTGGTTAAACATAGACTACCAATGGTCTTGTTGACAGAACATAAATTTTCTCGCTTTCTTACCCTGGTTTTGTTTGCAATAATAATCAATTGTCTCTTCATTGACTCTGTAAGCTGGTGCCAAAGACTTTACAGCCACTTCTGTAGCGGCTGAAGCAAGGTCTTGCTGCTCAGTGCTAGGAGGCACCTAGCTTGTGCTTGGGCATTCTCTTAACCAGAAACATGTTGATGTTCCCAGTGCCTCTGGGTATAGATTTTTTTTGTCTTCTTCCTATACCTTCTAGGCTGTTGCTGCAGGACTCCACTTGTGATAGACCTCTATTTAGCTCAAAAATGTAACACAGCCAGCTCTTATTTATGCTGGATCAAATATGGGTGCCCAAATGCCCACCTAGGATTAAAAAAAACCAACAAAACCAAACCTTATTAAAAGAAGAATTGTCTGAAGACTGAGGTAGGGCTGTAAATGCCTTCAGATCATTAATACAGTACTGTCCATCTCTTTATTTACTGAATATTCATTAAAATATTGTTGCAAACCAATAAGATGTGCTCTTCATAACTGTCAGAGCAGAGAGATTAGTTTGGTAAGTGGCACAAATACTGTCTCATGCAGTAAAAGCTCGTAAAGCATCGTGTGGGGATAGTAAATCAGTTTATCAAGCAGTGTTCTAAACCACTAGATTTGGTGTTATAAGTTAGTTTGTTATTGGAAAATTTATTCTAATCAAGTCTAGATATTTGAGAGAATTGGTTGTTCCTACTTTTTTAAATAACAGAAGAGGTAGGACAGAGAGTCCTGTATAATACATAAAGCCTGCAGCCATCCTATGATTCTGTAATTCTATACATAAATGGGGAACACCATCAGTACTGCATCTCAGCTGTGCTGTGGTTCAGGTAATACTAGTTAGTTACTTGGGTTCTTCCCAGATCTAATCTTTATGTAGTGGTCACTTGGGTGGGGAAAGTATGTATGTTAAAAAAAAAAAAAAAAAGGTAACAAAGTATTATAGGAGTTAGCTATGTTAACAGGCATAATTCCTCATAATTGGAAAATTTTAATGTATAACCTTTTTTTTTTTTATGTCCATAGTGTTTCTTTGACTCCACATCAAAGTCTGTGGACTACTGTGGACAGTAACATCATCAGCACTCCTGATGTATCCAAAGTGTGCACCCTGGTCCATGAGTAGCAAAGTACTTCTGGGTCATAAAATTTCTGTTAACCTCTCTGTCTTGGATGCTGCAATAAAAACAGTCAGTGAACACCAGCTCTGACAAAGACTGAGTATTTTTGAAAGACATCGGTGAACCATATTTCTGTTCATTTTGCTCTAATGTTGATACAGGGAATCAACAGTCTGCTAAATATTGCTTGATTTAGGAGACTAACTGTCTGCTAGAGAATGCCTAACAATCCTGTTTGCCTTGAAACTCACTTAAGTTATCAGGGACTGGTATTTGTCAAGAAACTGATATTTGTCAGGGACTAATATGTCTAGCAAAGGACAGAATGTTAGTTCCACCACAAATTCGGTCAGAAGTCGGGAAACTGCTGAAATTACCAAGTGAAAGGAGAGCATGGGTGAATGACTAAAGTTCATCTAGAGGAAGATAAGACCCCTGAAGAAGTAAACGAGCACCAGAGACAGATCTGAAATGCTAATGCAAGTGGTTTTTTTTAATAACCCCGCTTCACTTATGCATATGTATGTCTGTATTATGCAATCCTGTGAACATGTATACCTGCACCGTATAAATTTTTGGTAAAATGTGCTGTCGGTGTGCGTGCTTTTGGAGGAGCGATCCCCCACGCACCCAGTGCCGAATAAACATGCCTGCTTTATAACTCTTTCTGAGTTGTAGACTTTGATCCGCGCGTCAATGTAGTTTCATATCTGAATTCATACTCAAAAGTAAGCATGTTGGGGGTAAACCAGAGCACATGTTTGTATGTGTGTGAGGAAAAAGCGCTGTATAAAGTGTCCTTCACATGGACTCTTTCTGCTCTACAAAAGCTGAAAAAGGAACCTTCACCCTCAGTGATGCTTCGTTCTGCAAACTCTCTGGAGTCACTTGTAGTTGCATGTGTACCAATGCAAACAGATTTATCCTGGCATATTATAGACCAAACTGGTATGTCAAATGTTTGCATGGCAAATTTGATATATACTGAGACAGAGGTTACTCAAAACTCATTGCATTAAACCTCATATTCTTTCAGCCATCTATATCTGACCTTCTCTGGATGAGCTCTAGATTACAATGACACTTAATTCTTGATACAAAAAGGTCCCATTCCCTACTGCTACAGTATTTTCCTTCTTCACAGCACTTCACACACTTGGTGCCATGCAAACTGTTGTAAAAAGGGAAAAAAATGCAATGTTTGAGCTCTGAGCAGATAACAGCAACATAGGACAACAAGGTCATTCACAAATGAGTGGTTGTCCTTTAATGAAAGAGCAACTCAAATATTAGAGTACACCAGCTTCCTTTAGTGGTCATATTTTACAAATTTAGAGACAGTAATAACTTAAAGTGGGAATGAAATGCAGTTTTGGCCATATAGCAGCTGTTCATGAACACATAGCAAACACTACCAAGTAGTACTGGACAGAAAAAAATAAACAAAGCCGAAGGGTGTTGAAAAAAATCAAGCATATAAACCACAATTGCCCATGAGGAATTTGGCACAGAGTCAGCACCACTGCATTCAGAAACATGCTAAGAGACTAGTTAACAAGATCTCCTTCTCCTCTTGAAAGACCAGCAGCATCTCCTGATACTATGCGACAGCACAGGCTAAGGATAGATTCACAGTGAAGGAAATTACCACCTCTTTCCGCAATAGCAGTTTCCTTTTATTGTGGTTTAGCCTGAGTCACCACACAGTTTCTCGCTCCCCCTCCCTAGCAGGATGGGGGAGAGAAATTGGGAAGAAAGGAAAACTTGTGGGTTGAGGTGAAGACAGTTTACTAAAATAGCAAAGGAAAACTACAATAATAATAGAATATAAGGACATTAAAATCTACAAAATGAACAAAGTATGATTTGTCACCATTCGATGTCCCAATAACCAATACAGCCCATCCCAAGAACTGATCAGAAATGAAACTGAACAGCAACCGAAGCAGTGAAAGGGAGCCAGCAAGGTAGAGGGGACAATGCCAGCGAGTGACAGAGAGATGGATGCCAGGAAGGCAGATACCCGCCCTGGCAAACCCCCACTTACATGCTGAGCGTGACATTTATGGCATGGAATGCTCTCTTCGGCCAGTTTGCGTCAATAATTCTCTCTGTCCTTCTCCCAGCTTCCTGCATCTGCACATTAGCGAGACCTGGAAAGCCAGACAGTGTCCTTGGTCTCATTAGCAACAACTCATATCATGAGAGTTTTTATCAACATTCTTCACATCCGAAATCCAAAACACGCTGGCTACTGAAAGGAAAATTAACTCCATCCCTGCCAAAACCAAGACACCTTTGAAACCTCCAGACTGAATGCTAGTTGTGAGTGGCTGGTGAGATTTGTCAAGATTTTAGCTGGAGGTATTCTTCCTGCAAGCCCTTTTGAGACAGAGCACAAAAGAATGAGTAACAGGGAGAAAAAGGAGAGCATAGTCACATTTCTGTGTTCCTCTATAATTAAACATTTATGCTTTCATGTTACAGGGTGCGTACAGCAGGATTTTTTTAAGCTAGCCGTGCCATGTTTGATATCTTCTGTGGAACCTCTCTTTCACCAAATTTAGCTGATTCTCTAAAAATGCTCTTCCGCTCTAGGGAGTACCACACAGAGTGGATGTCAATTCTGGTTTACAGTTTGAATCTACCAAAACACACATGTGCTCAGCACCACTGTAAATTTTCAAGGATAGATATGATCTTAGTTTTGAAAAACTTAGCTTAAATCAGTAATTCAACAAATGTAACCACACCTGCTTGCTTCTTATTTTTCCTCAGTGTTCTGGTTTTATTTAGTGAAGGGGGCGGGGGCTGCAGTGGTAGCTTCTGTAAGGAGCTGCTAGAAGTTTTTGCCCCTTTGTCCAGTAGACTCAGCTGGGCCAAGGGTGGACCTGCTGCTGGCCAAGGCCGAGCCACGTGGTAGCAGAATGTTCCCTGATAACACCCCTGTCATAACGTATTTAATGGGAAAAACAGGAAGAAAAAAAAAATGAAATACATGTCCTGCAAGGCTCTGGTTTTTTTGCCACTCTCACATAGATGGTATCCTTTCAAAACTTCATTAGGAATTGTCTCATCTTACTAATATAGTCCAAGAAAACTTGGTTCTTTTAATCTTTTTTTCGTTCACTTTCTTTCTCTCCTTGTAGAGAACAGACTTGTCTCCCTTTTTCAATGCTGTTGCAAGCTACCATTTGTGTTAATTGAGAGGAAATTACATAACCATAACTTTGACATAAACTCATTTTTTGAGAAATAAAAATATCATCATAGCATTTTTTAGAGACTGTGACCTTTAATGTCAGAAAGGTGTAATCTTGGGTTTTCTGATACGTTTTGTTATTGTAGGAACTTCTAAACTGTGACTTTACTAATCTCATTTTACAGAAACTCAGAAGGCCACCCTGACTTTCATAAGATTTACCAAAATCTTAACATGGACTACAAATTTAAATGGAAGCAAGTGCTACTCTTTCACAGGGAGTTAAAACAGTTTAATTTTCTTTCCTTTCCATTACATCAGACATTATCTTTAAACAGTCACTTGTAAAAAAGAAACATATTTGTAAAAAGAAGTGTGCCGGCACTTGAAAATTTAAGTGTAATATAAATACAGAAAAATTAAAATTCCTTTGCAAAATGTAAAGAAATCTAGCTATCAATGTCTGAGATTCAAACAACATGTAGCTGTTACCAACTGAAAGATGAAAGCCCACTTTCACAGAAGGTAGAAGCTAATTGTTAAAACATTCATAGAATGTATTTTTTGTGGCATAAAGCCAACATTCAGTCCTTTAAAAATTTTATGAGATTTTTTAACCTTTTTTGCTAGGATCAAAGGGTTATTCATTCACTCATAAAGTACCGTGTAATGTCTACTGCCGCTTTATGGGTTTTACCTATCAGTTTCAAAAGTGAATGTTGGTCCCTTACCAACAAGAAACATCCACTCTTGTTTACACTATGTGCACAATGTGTTGTAATAGAATTGAGCCTGAGATACACGAGATAAGTGTAAAATGAATGGATATATGAAGAGAGACATTAAAGATAAGAAAATTATTCCTGATTATTGCAGGAATGAATCATACTGATAAGTACAACTCAGCAGCTGCACTTCTAGAATAATCCTTACTCCCAGACGATAGGTCTAAAAACTGCAGAAGCCAGCTTTCCGTATGACTGTAGCTTTTCTCTTCCTGGAAGTGAAAGGTCTTCTAAAAATCCATTGTTAGTCAAAATGACACATGTTGATACAAGAAAATACTGCAAAAAGAATAATGGCACATAGGAAAAGGCGGCCACTCACAGCTAAATAGCTACCTGACGTTCTTTGTTGTGCCCCCATAGACACACATCCTTAAGCCTCTTCAGGTATTGTGTATATACATACACACACACACACACGCACACACACACACACATGCATGCACATAGATATATAAAAGCAGAGAGACAACTTACCTTGTCACCTACTGCCTTAAATAGAACACAACTCAGATAATGAAGAGCCGAACTAAAGAACTAAAACTCTCATTCTAGTTAATTCCATCAATTTCCACAGCAGTTATATGAGACTGTTCTGAGATTTGGATTTTTAAAATAGAAAAAATCATCTAAGAAGCATAAAATCAGCTCTTCCGTTTTGTCATAATTTTGAAATGAGAGGGTTTGGTTTTGTTCAAAACTGTAAAATTCATAGCATGCTTTACTGTTCTCCAAATCGCAGTGAAAATAATACTGATTCCTTTGAGAGAGGCCCATTTACCTTCAATAGGTGATCTGCACTTAGCCTTCAATCCAGTCAAAAAGAGAAAGAAAAAGTTTTCCAGTCTGTGAAAAGCATCTCCACATCTTGTGGCAGAAACAAAGTAGACTTGGAAACCAGTGGACCAAGCAGAACTGAAACAATATTATTGTAGAATGGTCAATTAAAAGCACATGTCCTGTCATGCTACCTTTCTTATTTTAAACACACAGCTTTTAAGCATTTCAGTTAGCATTTTAGCTAATGTTTCTTTACATATGCATTCCCATGCATACAGTAGAAGCACTTATTGTATTTTCTGAGGGTCATTCAAATAGTTTTAATGATGTTCAATAACCTACACACCCAGACATTCTTAAGCATTCTTAAAAATCCCTTATTGTTAAGCTCACAAAGATACATCTTTATGGCTTCAAATACCTTATTTTAATTAAACATCTAAGTGTTAAAATCCAGAATTTATTTTCAGCAAACCAGTATGAATATCCTGACTGCTTTGTGAGCTTATTTAGCTGCTTGAAGTACAATATACCTTGTAGTTTATCAAATTATAAATTAATAATTAAAAAGTAATGCTATGATGTTCAAAACGCATTTCATAGCAGAACTCTCATATTCATTTTTAGATGTCAGAAAGTAGTAATTAACTATATTTGTCACTTCCAATGCAATACAATTGCTTTCTGACATGCTGTTCAATCAGATATCAGGAGTAAGTGTTAATTGTGCCTTAGTGATAAATAATTCCCAATACTTACTAGTATTTAGCTTTCTAATAAACATGGTTTAATCTATATTCAGTATTCACATACAAATAGTGATATTTTTGTCTGTATATAGTAGATCTCTTTCAAAATGGGTCTCAAGGCTGAAATTTTCAGTAAGCAATTTTATACTAATCTCCCACAATCAACCAACAGAAGTACCCACTCCTGTGAGTCTCTTATGAAAATCCTTCCCTTGATCTCCATTTGTTTTGAAGTGCTCATACTGAAACAAGTAAAACCGAACCATGCAGTGCGACTTAAAAGCAGAAGAATATCTGTAGCCCCCAAAATTCTTCCTAAGAGCTCAGTTTGTAAGTGGATGAATTATGAGGTCTGCACACTTTGCCCACACGCACAGGAGCACAGTGCAAGCAAGGATTTATTTTTTTTCTGTATAATAGGCTTTTCTAGTTACATAAACACTGATAAATGCCACCGTTTTCCTTATGGATAGGATAAACAGTACAAAGCAAAGAAAAACAACACGGAAATTAATCCTTTGGCCCTATATCACCATAAGAGTCACTGGCACTGTGGAAGCAGTAGAGTGACTTTGGGCTCCTCTAACTAGAAGTCCTGTCTGATGAAATCAGATTCAGCACCCAGGAAAACAGATGCCTGTATACGGATATATTATAACTTCTTTCAATTCAAATGTGGCACATTATAGAATTTAATGCTCTTTTTTTTTTTTTTTGCCTTTTGCCTTGAAGAATGCATCTATTAAAGATTTTACTTTGTTTAAATCACTGACCCTTGGTAACCCATCAGATGGTACAGGAGACTGAACACGTTTGCTGCTGTCTATCTCAGGAAAATGTGTAAGGGAATTCACATGCTGCTCAGGGCTGGAGTCCTTGGGAGAGGAGGATATCCACCAAGCTCAGACCAAAGGAAAACACTCTATGTTGATTTGGGGCAATTTCCCCAGCACGTCCCCAGCATTCATGCACAGACAGCATCCTATTGATGGGGGCTCAGAAGGGACTCAATAAACCCATCGAAGTTCCTGACAAAGAGGCAACCCCAGAACGCAGGCCCCAGCAGGGATGCTGATCCCAGGGTGAAGCTGCTCCCATGGACTGAGTAAGGGTCAACACAAACCCTTGGCCCCTCACTCCCCCTGGGCTGACTGTCTCGGGTGCTCACAGCCCAGCTGCTTAGGCTCTCACCAGCAGCTCAGGACAGTTCCCATTTCTCCCCAGTTCTCATCTTGTCTTGGTTACTGCCTGTCTTGCCAGCTGTGTTAAAGGACAGTAGACCAGCCAGCCCAGTGTTGGGCCTCATCACCATGTACTTTTGGCTGGTGACAGGCAGGACAGAGGAAGGAGCAGAGGTGGGGAACGCTTTGCCCTGTGGTCGACAGAGCAGCCCTCCCACGGGCTGCCCTCAGCTTTCAGCTCCTGGTAGGAGAGCTCAGCCGGCTCAGCTCCCCAGTCACTGCCAGCTGCTCCCTGGGAGCAGCACTGATCTCCGGTCCTCCCCAGTCTGGCACCCTCTTCTCCATTTTTAGCTGTTTCTTTAACAAAGCAGGGACTGCTCAATGTTAGGGACTTCTCCATATGTCCTGGAGACCTCAGCAGTGCCCTCTGCCACATAGGCCTGGTGGTCCAGGTGAGCCATCTGTAGTCCCTGGAAGAGGTCCCTCTGCCTGGAACCCCTGCAGAGTCACCGCAGGACTTCCTGGGGTTGCTGCAGTTTCTCTCTCCTTACCACAAAATAAGGGTGTTTCACCATTTTGTGCCTCACCCCCAGAGTTCATGGCTCTGTGGCCAGGCTGCAGCCACAGTGGCTCCTTGCTCCATGTCCCCTGCAATGGTCATCTGGAGCCACCATGATACAAACGTGACCCCAGTCATGAGGTCCTGCTTCCTGCTCAGCAGCCAGATACAGTGAAAGGGACTGGATATTCTTCTACGTTCCCCTTCAGATCACCCTGCTGTCACCGAGACAGACATCAATCAGGCCAGCTCTAGGCAGCGCGTCGACCAGTGCTCAGCAGCCTGCGCTCCCCAGCCTGGCAGAAGGGAGGGGGAGGTAGGGAGGTAGATAGCAGGATAACATGCTTGGTCGCTTAGCCATTTCTTTTGATCCTTTTCTTTGCAAAATGAAATGAGGAGGAAAGAAAGGGCTCAGAAATCTGTGGAAACTTGCCCAAAGTGCAATAAACAGCAGCCAAGTGAAGCAGAGCCTATAACCTAGCATGACACAAGAGGGCAGCACCCTCAATAACCAAATTTCAAAAGAAAAAGCACGGCTTCTTGTGCCTGTTGGGGGCCCTAAGGTATTTGGCCAGTTTGCCCTAAGCCAAATTGGCCATTGCTAAGCTCTGTGAAGAAGTTTCCCACCATCTTATGGATTTTGGTTTTAAAACTCTGTGAGGGGAAATCTCAGCCAGAGAGCTGAGCCCATGTGGCCATGAAGTATGAATGTCAGATTCTTGTCTTCTTGTTAGAAAGAGCAAACCTTTGTGTAACAAAGAAACTGCCCCTGCTCCTAAAGCTTCCTGTGCAAAGTCATGAGGAGCGCTTGAACCAGAGAAGCTGTATTTGGTCAGCAGGGGTAAACACTGATCCAGTGGAAATGCAGGGATGAACAAAGCAAAGTGACGCTGCCAAATTAGAGTAAGTACCTGGGCACTGAAGATACCAGATAAACTGATCTTTGCCTGATTGTGATGGCCTCCAAGGCCCATTTTTTGGAAGACATTTGGGCAGAGACAAAAATTGTAACCTACAAATCTTTCACAATGTTATGCATCTCAGCTGCCTGTTGCCAGCTGATGTCTCCTGGGCCTTGCAAAGCTGAATGAGACAACACCTGCAGATCTTGACTATGGGTGATTATCCTCTCCAGCAGCCTCACATCTGTGATGAATTCACATGGCTCAGTGTGTTCCCTGCTCAGGCTCAGTGTCCACAGGAAAATGAACAGACATGCTGAGTGCGTCCTCATGACTGGAAATGCCATGGATGCCCAGAGCAGACCCAGAGGCCATTTCTGAACTTCTGTTCCACTTAATAAATATGTAAATGTTAAGTTACAGAGAAAAGAGGAAGATTTTAAAAAGTTAATGATCTAGCAATGCAATAACCTGACTAGTAGGAAGGTGGAGACAGAGTGAAGCAGCATGGCAAAATAAAGTCAAGTTCTCTGAAGTCACAGGTTTCGTATCTTGAAGAATTTATTATATTCCAGTTCGTTGCCTGATCTTTCTCATCCCTTTAATTTTGTTAAACTTCTGACAGAGCAACTGGTGAGATAAAAATATCTATGAAAACGAGAAATAAGTGTACATACTCTGAAAGGGCTTAGATTTTCTAATTTAGACTTTGACTACAGGAAAGGATAGTAAGCATGAACAGCAATTAAATAGCTCTTGTACTCTGATCTTGTACTCTGAAGCCTATAATAATATTTACCACTACATTTATAAAGATGCTACTGCTTTTCCTGAGTTGAGCATGATTTGCTTGACAGACCGACAGGATCTTACTAGAAAGATTCTGCAATGAACTCCATTCCCTGGAATAAAACAGGGCTGAAATTGTCTGGTAAAATTCCAGCCTACATATGCACCCTGGGAAACTAACAAAGCAAGTTTAATTCTGCTTCAGTGTATGCAATCCCACTGGGGTTTTTAAAATGGCAATAGTGAATGTATGCATGCCAAACAGTACAAGAAAATTGAGCTCTAGGCTTATAGGGAAAAAATTTTGGTTCCATTGAAGATAACTCACAAAGTATAACTGTTAGCCAGCGCAAAACCTAATAAAATAGGACAATAAAAAAGATCCATTTTTGTCTTCAGTGTTATATGGGGGTACAAGGAAACCAACATGTAGGGGTCATTCCAAGACCAAAGTCTACTCTGTAGATGTTAGCAGAAATTTCCCTGAGGACTCAAAGATAGTCAAAGGAGGATATATTAGCATCATTGCATTAATTCTCCACACTCTGTAGAATATTGAAACGTTCTTACAGACTTCAGGCACACTGATACTGCAAGGAGAGTGAAAGCTGAACATTTCTCCCTTTGAACTCCATTGTTAGACTGTGAAGGAGTAGTACTTTTTCCTACATTACATGGTGCCTTAATAAGTATTCTGAAGTGAAGGAACCAAAACTTCTCCCTTAAAAATTATCTGAGCAAAATAAAGTCACAGTACTTGGATTCCTTACAGGCTGGATTCCCTCCATAATAGATAGTGACTATCTCTTATTTCAGCTTATTGCACAGCTGAACTATTAGCTATATTGTCATGTAGGCAGAACTTAACCTTTTCAGAGCTGGAATTGTAGTACTGAAATTCTGATGGACCCACATCTAAGAACACACAACAGGAACATAAAAAATTTAATGTCAAAAAATGATCTTCAGCTGAATGTACAAAGACTTAATGAAAGCAACATATTGTGAGCAGCACAAGTTTCCTCATCTGAGATGCATCTATTCCTTTGTTCCAACAAGGGAGTTCTGCCTTCTCTACCTTTTTTTTGAGATAATTGAAAAATAAATTTTCTATTATACGAAAAAAAAAAAATTCCAGAACCATTTCAAGAATTTCTACCCTATCTAGCAGAATAAAGGATAAAAAAAAAAGATCGTCCTACCAAAAAAAACCTGAAAGCCCCTTTTTCCTCCTTGCTTTCCCTCAACAATGGCCATTCAGTTTCATGAAGAATTATCAAAACAACTTTGTGAATCTGGTCAAACCAGTCTTTGTTGTGGCCTTCTCCACACTCTGTTACACAGTCAGCTGCACCACAGTCTTGCCCTCCTGTATACAGTGAAATGGGGGCTTTGGCTGATTTGGGTCCAGGTACAGCAACATATTATTTATTCTTCCTCTGAGCAGAAAATAACTCCTGTGCCATTTCTCTTCTGCGACAGCCAGAGGTGAATTTTACCCTGGTAGCATGAAGTCCATCACCGGCACAGCTTAATAAACCCCTGCAATGCTATTTTTAGATGCTTTCATTATTTTTGATAGCAATCATGAGACAGTGCCAGCCTGTCACAGTATTTTCCATCGTGATGAATTAGTCATACATGTAGCCCTTAATGAGTGTATTCAGCATGAAGGTTGTTTCTAATGTTTTTCTGAATATATGTACACAATGTCTATTCAGATTTCCGTGTACTCACCTGGGGCAGAGCAATGACTTGCTCTCCAGTTCTGGAAGAAGCAGTTGGGTTATACGATATTGGCTGAAGCATGGCCCTCCAGCAAGCCGAGGAGGTGGCCTCTGCTCACCGTGAACACAAGAGGGTGCTGGTTACTTGGTGGAGAATTTTGCTCTTGGCAATAATAGTCCCAGGTTTGGCACGGGAAATCTTGCATGAACTGTGAGCTGAGAACTGGAGCGAGGTGATAAAGCTAAGCAGGTTGTGTGAAATCTCTGATGGAGCTAATCAAATAAGCTTCCTTAACGGTGTTGAAGTTACAGATGGATGTTTTGCCTTTAGTGTTTGCAGCCCTCTTCTTTCTTTCTTTTTTTACCCTGCTTAAAGAGAGTAGTGTTAAAAAAAGGATGCAGTATCATTGTGGCAATGTAGCATTGTTGTGGCAGGATCTGGACATTTGAATAACGTTGCTACAGTTCTCTCCTGGGTGATGCTTCTGCAAAGCCATTGCAGCTCAAAAACAATGCTGGGGACCCTTTATGTCCCCAGAATTGTGGATGAGCTTTTCTACTCCCTTTTGACCTGGTTTGATACCTCATTATGAGATTATGCTCACCCAGGCACATCTGATGAACCTGCTGATGAATTCTTGTGTCCTGTTTTATAAACACAGCAGGAGCAGGAAGCAATGGAATGTGCCTGGTGTGTGTTTATTTGTTTGGGATATTTTGGCAATTGATACAGAAACGGCCCTACCAACTTGCTACATCACAGATACTACAACTCCACAGCAGGATATCTGCAAAGATCAGCAGCCGGCTGCCCTGACTAGCAGTTCCCAGTGATAGTGAATTCAGTAAACCTGGTACACTGCCCCAAGATGTACTGCTGAAACCAAAATTAGTCAAGATACGCAGTTTGGAAAGAACAGTAGGAATCTGAAGATGGACGTAAGATGGACATGGACTGGTGCTCTTGATGATAATTTCTTATGAACTATAGGAATTTATTAATAACTCTTTCAATGACAAAACAGAGATAAGCTATGAAACATTCAATGCGTTCACAGAAATTTTAGCTATGCCTTCTAAGGAAGAGACATTTATTTCAATTTATGATCTATTCTTATGTTTATTGTGGTTCATGAAAGATTGTTTTTGGCATGCAGAAGCTAACTGAGGAAGGACTACAAAACCCATCAGATTTAATGAGAAACCATCAGTTAGAGGAATCAGAACATATCCAGCAGCCCAAGAGAGGTGAAGCTGCAGCAGCTCCATGTCCCCAGGTCCAGTTGCTAGCAAGGCTGAGCGTGTGTTCCCAGCAGATACACGCACGGAGAGTGTGTGTATACAACACATGTATGCATATTTACACATGGTCATCCACATATAAAACAGACAAACACACAGAGCACTCACATGAACAATAACAGTGCCAGCACTCTCATCCTGCTCCTCAGAACAAGAATAGTAACACGTTATTCATAACAGGGACAGTGGCAACAAAAGAAAATGTTTAGCTGTTCCACGGGAGGCGACAAATGGCCAAAAATACATAGTGAAACTTGTTACAAGGTGTCCCAACTTCGCCAAGTGTGACACATTTCCATTAACATGGAGGCTATGGTGGCCTGTAGAAGGAGATCATAGCCCTGCAGGCTGTGCCAGCATCCTCTGCACCGAAAGCCATACTGGTCCCATCTCCTCAAACCCCGCCATGGGAATTGAGGAAGGGTATGGGGCTTCATGAGGCACATGTGGCTAGTACTCACTGTGTACCTGGGGGAAGAATGAGCCACTCAACTGTGACCATCTCCAGGCTCTCAGGAGTGGCCCTAGACTGGGTTTCCTTCGTTCAGAAAGCAATGACCAGAGCCCCCTTGACCTATTTTCTCTTCAGGAGGATTTTCTTTTTTTTTGAGTGACTGTCATCACTGTTGAGCTCCAACTTGGGGTTGTAATTTACTTTCTAAGTTTTAGTATTTAGTTTGTGCTTCCACTTGACTGTTTCCAGTTTTATAGGTTACATGGCTTTGGGTAAGACTTTCTTTCTCACCTCCTAGCAAAGAGATTTTACCTTGTTCATCTCTTCACCTGTCTATCAAGTAACAAATGTGATCCTGACTGGCCCCTTCCTCTCTTCAATTTATTCTCATTTTCCCACCTTTTAAATCTGAACAAATTGCTGTAGGGTCAACTTTCCTCCACACGTTCAGTAACCCTAACATAGGTTATCAGATCCTTCCTTTAGAAACTTTTGTCCTAAATCTTGCCATATACCACATACTCCGTACTTTTAACTCATGGCAACGGTCCCAGTAATACCGGTCTTATCACTCACGAGTATTATTTCACCTCATGAGCCCTGCTAAACTCTCTTACTGGTAAGCTACAGTGGTTTGGCAGAGGGGTCCTGCTGAGTACACCAAATTAATGTCATGGTTCTTTGTAATCCTCCATCAAGCATACACATCACAACACAATTCTACTGAGGTAAATCAGGTATTTATTAAGTATCTAATCCATAAATAAACTATAATAATTACAATTACAATATAAAATGTCCTGACAGAAAACTCTTAGTAACTAAAATCCTAACTTGCCAACACACGTGTTGCAGTTAAATGTCATTATTACCATGTGATTGACGCAGCATGAAAAACAACAGCTGAAGTATTCAAAAGGCTGTTTTCATATTTAAAGACAAAGTCATACTCCTGTTTTGCCACTTGCTGTTTTGAGTTTTCATATTCCCACATTTCAGAAACTTTGAGTCTCTTGTCCTGAATGTATTCCTGCAAAATACATAGTGGTCTGTCTTCAGGTTTTGTTTTGGTTTGGTTTTTTTCTGAAGCAGGATTCAGCTTTCTTGGTCTAATAACATAATACCTTCATATTTACTGTCACTACTTTGCAATGCAATCCTCAGCATAGACCCAGTGAAGCCACAATATTGAAAACAGGATATAACAGTAGTAACTTGAAAAGTTGCTAAAATGTTCTGCCTATTGAAGTTTATGTAAAATATTTAAATATTTCAAACAGATTTGGAAGATCTTCAGAGGAGATTCTTGAAGAGTAGGCATGCAGAACAGTTTAAAATCTAACATAAGATCTTTACATGTGGCTGTTAACTTTCTTTTTCATTCTTCAGTATGTCTATACAGTGTAGCATCTTAGCTTCTGCTAATTGCTAAAGGGGTTGCTTTTTAAGACTATCAGTCATGTAAAATAATCGGTTATCTCTAAAATCATGGTTTCAGTGAACTGTGTTCTAATGCGGCTTGCTCATGGATAGCTGGGTCCATGCTGGATTATTAAAAAAAAAAAGCTTGCTGTTATTTTTCACCTTGTCTATTCAGACACTTAAAAGTATAAAACTGCATTAACTAAAAAGTTAACTTCTTTGACTGTGGTTATTTTTGAAAAATAAATGGGGTGTTAAAGCCAGTGCATTGAGTAGTCTGGGAGGACTACAAAGAGGCTGTGCGAGTGGCCAGGAATTGGGTGAGGAAGGCTAAAGCCCACACGGAATTGAATCTGGCCAGGGACATCAAGGGCAACAAGAAAAGCTTCTATAGGTATGTAGGGAACAAAAGAAAGTCCAAGGAAAATGTAGGCCCACTCTGGAAGGAAAACGGTGTCCTGGTTACCCGGGATGTAGAGAAGGCTTTTTTGCCTCAGTCTTCACTGATAAGGGCTTTTGTCTCACCACCCAAGCTGTGGAAGGCACAAGCAGGGACTACGAGGATGAAGAACTGCCCACTGTACTCGAAGAGCAGGTTCGGGAACATATGAGGAACTTGAAGGTGCACAAGTCCATGGGACCTGATGAGACCCATCCGCAGGTCCTGATCATAGAATCATAGAATCATAGAACGGTTAGAGGTAGAAGGGAGAGGGAGAAGGGACCTTCAAAGGTCATCTTGTCCAACCCCCCTGCAAGGAACAGCGACATCCCTGACTAGATCAGGTTGCTCAGAGCCTCATCCAACCTGGCCTTGAATGTTTCCAGGGATGGGGCTTCCACCACCTCTCTGGGCAACCTGTTCCAGTGTTCTACAACTCTCATCGTGAAAAATTTTTTCCTCATATCCAATCTAAATCTACCTCCCTCTATTTTAAAACCGTTACCCCTAGTCCTGTCACAACAGGCCCTACTGAACAGCCTCTCCCCATCTTTCTTGGGGTACTGGAAGACCGCTATCAAGTCTCCCCGGAGCCGCCTCTTCTCCAGGCTGAACAGCCCCAACTCTCTCAGCCTTTCTTCATAGGAGAGGTGCTCCATCCCTCTTATCATATTTGTGGCCCTCCTCTGGACCTTCTCCAGATGGTCCATGTCCTTCTTATGTTGGGGGCTCCAGAACTGGACACAGTACTCCAGGTGGGGTCTCACCAGGGCAGAGTAGAGGGGGAGAATCACCTCCCTCGACCTGCTGGCCATACTCCTCTTGATGCAGCCCAGGATGCGGTTGGCCTTCTGGGCCACAAGAGCACATTGCTGGCTCATGTTGAGCTTCTCGTCCACCAGCACTCCCAAGTCCTTCTCCTCAGGG
>JAAGAY010134095.1:0-21697 GCA_011801015.1 Ardeotis arabs | reverse complement strand
TTTTTTTTTTTTTTTTTTTTTTCTTTTTGGCCATCCACATGTTTAGGGTTTTTTGGTTTTTTTTTTTTCCCCCCTTCATCTATCAAGGAACAAGATTAGAAAGGGCAGGCAGCATGCTCCGACTCCTGCTCAGCATCCTTGGAAATGTGAAACGGGATCCCGAGGAGGCTGTTTTGGCTGCTGAATGCTGGCAAAGTCCTGTGTGAGATCGGAAAACACCACACGATAAATTCTTCAAAACCAGAGCAGGCTTCCCAGCTCCGGTTAAACGCGTAGCTGGGTTGGGGTGGGTTAACTGGGCTGTGCAGCGGAAGCAAACCTACTGTTGGAGATGGCCGAAACGCGTGTGCAAGAAGCATCTGTGCGTGCTTTTATCTGAGCCAGTGGAGTTTTGAACGTTGATTTGGGGAGATATTGCCAGGAGGTCTTTGATTTTATTTATTTTTTTTTAAGATATATTTTTCCTCCATGCGTGAGGCTTTGTATAATTTATATGGCTAAATTGAAACTGTCCCTGCTCCCTTGCTGCTTGCCTGGGAGCATGATTTTAGGCCTGCAGTCAGGTGGTAGAAATCAGAGGATTTAGGGCCATTCAGTATTTTGTTCTTTAATCTTTGGGGTGATTTAGAGACCATCAAACACTGTCTTTGTTAAGCAGGGTGGTTTATCTAAACAAACATTTCCTCAGGGTGATGTGCCCAGTACTGGGTGTCTGCTGTGAAGCCCCTGATGTCTTCTTCCAAAGGACAAGAGCATCCCTGTGTGCGTTTGTCCACTAATCCTGTTCCTTTTTTTTGCGGTTTGGCCAAATCTTTCCAGTTTCACAAATCGGGAAGCGGTTTAGTGACAGGAGTTTGCCGCACGCGTTCAGCGTCTTTGGGTAAGGAGGGCTCGTGGCCACCATCACTCTCAACCGTGGCCTCCTGTATCATTGATGAATAACACAACGCAGTTTGGACGGATGTTGGGCTGCAAGTTGGGTGGACAGGCGCCCTGATGTCAGGTAGGAGGTTCTCTCTGATTTTAACCATGGGAAGGACCCTCACGACGTAAAGCAGCAAAGTGCCTTGGAATTGCAGAGTGCCTGCCCTAGGTCAGCAGATTTTTTTTTTTTTTTCTCTTGTGATGGAGCAGCACCGTTGTCCTCCGCGAGATGCTCGGTGCCTTTCATTTACCCTGTTGCCTGGCTTTGCAGCTTAAAGCGTGGTGCTAGAAGGGCTGGAGACGTTGGGAGAGATGTCCCACTGGGGAGGTGGGCTCCAGGGAAGAGCCCAGCCCTGCCCATCCTGCATCCCATCCTGCTGGGTAAAGCAGCGCTGACCCAAACCCAGCTGACCCAAAACCTCCTCCTGGAGCAGGAGGACCAAAACAAGCTGAATTGGCTTCCAAATAGCGGGTCCTATCCAAACCTCCGTAGGAGTTGTCTTAAGGACTTCTACCGCCTCCTTTCCTATCCAGGTCTCTTTTCTTCTACAACAGTAGAAGAATGTCTTATTTCTTTATTCCCCCTTGGAGAGACAAATATTTTTAATTCTCGTTCTGCAGGAGGCTCTTTCAGTGTGTGTGGCTCGGCAGAGGCGGGGGCATGCTGCAGGGCTGCGGCTGCCGGAGTTGAGGAGCCAGGCGCAGTGGTCTGCATCACCCCTGAGCTCAGGAGCCCCTTCCTCTCTTCCCCCCAACAATGCTGAGGACCATCCTCAGAGCCCTGCACTGAAGCCAAGCCGTCGATTGGCAGACCTCAAAACAGGCAAGGGCCCAGGTTGGAGAAGCATCTCTTGCAGTTTGCTCCTGCAGTGTGCTGGGAAGGTTGTCCAAGCCGTGCTTCTCGTCCTACAGTCAGCCCAGTCCTTCTGGGGTGTGAGAGCAAGCCCCCCTCCCCAGCGCTCGCTTCCCCTTGGCGGCCAGCTCACTCCCTAGGGAGTCCCGTGGCTTTTCCGGCTGTTCCCCAAGCTGAAGCCGGGAAGGAGACGGCACAGGTTGGCACGCTACTGGGAACGCCGATGTTTGCTCGCTTGGTTTAAATCAAAACACTCTTGAGGTGGCTGTGGTTGCTGCGGCACCAACATCCAGCAGTGGACCTGCAGCCTTTGTCTCGCGGGAGGCTCCGAATCGAGTCCGAGGCGTAAGACGTAGCCTTTGTTTTGGGCTGGATGTGGTTTTGAGCTACTCATGGTGTGTTTTATACGGAAGGTTAGTGTCCTCTATCCAAAACCTAAGCAGTTTGCCTCTCCCGTGTGTTTTAAAAAACATAAATCTCCTGCAAGTGTTGAGGATTTGGGGGTTTTCCCTGAGTTCTCTTAAAATCTCGGGTGGCAGCTGCAGGATCGATGTGCAACCTCAGGGCTGAGACGAACCCTTTAAACTACGGCACGAATCTGGACAGCGATGGCCCAAAAAGCGCCTGAGCTGCTCCCTGGCTGTTGGGTCAGGCCGGAAAAGTGCTTTAAATTACGTGGTTATCCCAGACCGTAGAACCGTGCCTCTGAAACATCCGCTTAGGGACGAGGGCGTGAAAGTGGGACACGCGTTTATTGATGTGCAGCCGGTCTGAGATGATTAACGTTGCTCGTTTTGTTGCATCGTCGTCTCTCCCACCTTGTGAGCCTTCAGCCATGTACTGCAGAGAGCTGGAGCAATAAAGCCTAAGGGATGGTTTAAGGAAATAAATTGCCTAGGTAACGAGCAATTTAAGCTGGGAAAGTCTTGTGACTTCCCTCGGGTAGGCAGTTTTCCTGCTGCCTGCTCTCCTTGCCAAATATTTCTCCCTACGAGCAGCCGAGGTCTCTCCGGGCTCCTTCCAATGCAAGCACGGGAACAGAGATGGCAAGAAAGGTGAAAAGTTTCGGGTTGGGATGGCACCTAAAGCTCCTGGGTGATGACTGGTGGGATCAGGAGGGTTCAAACCTCGGCGCGTGCTTCTCCTTTTGAGACCCGCGTGCCTTGGATGCGGTGGAAAGCTACGCGTCGTCAAAGCCATCTTGCGTTTAAAAGTGCTATTAGATCTTTTAACAGGACATCCATTATTCACCACGCATGCTCACGGAAGCTGGTGTATCCGTACCGTCCAGACACGGGATAAATAATTCATCTATTTAATGAAAGTTCTGTCAACGGGCAGCTGTGGCAGGTATGACATGGTAAGTAAAACCATAGTATCCACTGTGAATAGGGAAAAGGAAACTCAAGAAGTCTTTGGTAGTTGCTAGAAAATGGGTTCTGGACAGGTAGGTGGTGAGGAACAAACTGCTAATTCGGCCAGGTGGGGAGGAAGCAGCCCTGCTGCCCGGTTTCATCACCATTTCCGTGATGCTCTTTCCTTCTCAGGCATTTCAGACGCTCTGTGTCAGAGGAGCTGCTGGCTACGTTCTCAAAGCATATGGAAGTGGAATAGTTTTGCGTTGGCTAGAAAGAGCTCAGTTCACACTTAGCAAGGAAACAAAAAAATATCCCACAGTAGGATGTGCTTTACTGAGCACGCGTTCCCGTTCTGTGCTTTTCAAAAGAGTTGGAAACGTTTAAGGTTGCTGTAAAGATGTTTAAATGACTCTTTTAGATTAAAAATTAAACAACCTCAATTTTTTCAAAAAACCAATGAATTTTTTTTTCTAAATTTCCAATATTTTGTTTCTTCTTCGCAATAAAGTGCAGGAAAACAATTTTGAGGGGTTATTTAATGTGAGGGTGGGCGTACCACGCAGCAGCAAGCTGTGCCCATGAGCATCTTGGAGCTGGAGGTGTGGGTGGGAAAGAAAGATCTGGAGATACCTCACAGTATGGTTTTTAGTGCTGCGCGAGTGGAAGACCTGCTTTGCAGGGAATTGACGTGAATGACACAAAGAGTGTCATTAATAAATAAATCAACCAAGGTCCCTGCCGTTGCTCGCAGCTGGGTCCGCCGTTTGGTTTTTTTTGCCTCCTTTTAATGACAGCAGCGCTGGTGGGGAGATGCAGCCCCTGAAGAGCTTTGAAGTAGTTGGGTTTCCTTGTGCCACTTTGCCCACACCAACTCCTGCGGTGGGTTTGAGACCGAGTCGTCTCGTTTTCCTCCTCCGCAGCCAAGGCGAAACCCTGCTCCCCCTGCGAGGGTTTTCCGTGTGGAGGGGAAGGGGGCTGGGAGATATCCTCTCAAAAATGTTAATACCCGCTTGTTGGGGCAGAGATTTCTCAGGTTCAGGAGTTCACCGGCAAACCTGGTAGTCGGCGAGGTGGCCCTTTCGGCATCAAGTGAAACAGCTTCCCAGGCTGGCCGTCCAGGGGAGCGCCATCTGGGAGACGGAGGGAGGAATCCCACCCCGATCGGTCCCCCCTCCAGCTTCCCAGGGAGTGATGGACACGGGCCGGGCAGCAGGGACCTGGTGAGCAAGGTGGGCACCTGTGGGTGAGGACCACCATGGGGCGGAGAGCATCTTCCTCCTGTGGGGACGCAGATGCGGGCAGCGAGCTCGGTGCTTGGGGACAAGGCCAGGCATGGAGAGATTTTCTTCCTCTCCACTAAAAGGCTTTTTGTGGCAAAATAGCCTGCAGGTCCTGGACCTCGTAGTTTTTTTGCTAATGCCTGTCTGATCCTTGGCTTTAACTGCTCTTTGTTTGTAGGTTGTTAAAGATTTAGGGGTAGAGGGAAAGGAAGTTGAAGATATTGCTTGTTAAAGGTCTGGGAGAAAAAAAAGACATAGCAGGAGAAACATGCAAGCCTTGCTGCTTTCAGGTAACCATCTTCCCTCTCCTCACCTTCCTCCTTCCACAGTTGCCAACAGCAAAGGTGATGCTCATGGCCGGAGTGAGGGAACTAGGAAAAGAAGTAGGAAAAGATACTTGTCTCTTCTTGGTTTTTTATTTGGTTTTTGGTTTTTTTTAAATTTTTTTTTCCTCTCCCTGCAGCTTGTCTCCCTGCCCAATGTGAAGGCAAGTGCTGTGTTGGGAAGGCCACCTTTTCCCCCTGGTGCTGAGCTCGCCCCGTTCCTGCCTTGCCCTTCCCTGCGGGAGAGGAGGATGCCGCCACGGCTCTCCGGCTGGTCTCCGCTCATCTCCGCTCCATCAGGCTGATGTGCTGCGACAGTTCTGCTGAATCGCTGACCCGAGGGGCTGCGCAGGGCCATTGACGGAGAGACAAAGCCAGGGGACACCGGGTGGGAGGCCAGCCCGAGATGTGTGCAGCCGAGAGCAGGTCGTCTTTGGGGTTCCTTAGGTGGCTTGGGTGGCAAAATGCACTGTTTGGTGAAGGTCACAGGGAAACACCCACGGGGATTTTGCTTTATACGAGAGCAGCGCCTCGGCCCCGGTGGCTCAATCCTGTTTGCAGGAGCCAGCTGAGTTTGGTGGCAGGCATCTGCATGGAGGACAGTGGGCCGTCCTCTGATTTTTAACTTGTGTTCCTTCTGGCTCCACAGCTTAGGAGTGGCCCAGATGCTGATAGCAAGGTCTGCTTCTAGGTGGTGGTGGTGATCGAGTTTTTTTTTGGCAGGGAAATATCAAACCATTAAACCAGACCTCTAAGTAGAGGGCAGCACCCTTTAGCTGCTCTTCTGTCACCCAGGTTTATTTTTATCTTGCATCTCCAGCGCAGCAGTCTGGGACCCAGCAGAGGAGGGCTGAAGATTTTTAACAATTCATAACTCCTACGTTTTGCTCCCAGAAAAGCCAGCTGCTGGAGAGGCGCTGCCAGAAACCTGATCCATCCGCACCATGGGACCCTGCCTGGGTGATGTGACCGCCGTGCTTGTACGCTGCTCTGCCCACGTCTGGGACTTTGCTGGTTGGGCTGCGACTCAGGCAGGGGACCCTGAGTGGTCCCCAGGCAGCGGCACTCGCAGCCGGATGGCGTTTGTGGCGGGGAGAGCGGTTGGGACGCGGCAGCGTGCGCGCACGTGTGTCTGCCCCGGCGTGCTGGGGACCGGTCCCCAGTCGTTACAAGCGTGTGCTGTACACTTCATCCTGTGCTGTTGGCCCCTCGATGTTCACGTAGCTCCTGAAATAATCTGTGGGCTGAGCCCGAGGGGAATGTCTCAGACCTCCCAGAAGCAGGGGTTTTGGTGCCATATCAATTTTTTTTTTTTTTATTAAAAGCAATATTAGAACCAGGAGTTGTTTTGCGTTTGGTTATGGAGCAGAGTTGATCCCGTGTCTGGTGGAGGTGCGGTGAGCGTGGCATCCTTTGTTGCTCCCACCTGCCTGCGAGCCGGTGCTTGGCAGACAGCCCCGGGGGATGTGGAGGGCTCTGGGATGGAAGGTGAGCCCTGGCAGTGGGAGAAAGCAGCTCTGCAGTGGATGACGTGCGTTTGCTTTTTGCTGCCTGTCCCAGCAGAGAGAAGCTGACAGATGGGCCGACTCCACTTTGGAGACCGACCCAACCCCTCCACTCGTGGCTGCCCTGCAGACATGGATG
Organism: Ardeotis arabs; assembly: GCA_011801015.1. Taxonomy (NCBI): domain Eukaryota; kingdom Metazoa; phylum Chordata; class Aves; order Otidiformes; family Otididae; genus Ardeotis; species Ardeotis arabs. The sequence goes on along the minus strand of JAAGAY010134095.1, from coordinate 15,315 downwards.
CTGCTGGGCTTGACTTCGGACCTGGTGGTCCTGGAAGGCTCAGAGATGTGGCTGGAGCATCTACCGTTCACGGCAGCTGGGAAGCTGCTCGCCCACAAGCTTCTGCACGCGGGTGCTGAGATCCCTCAGGATCTGCTCCATGCAGATGGAGGAGCTGAGTTTCAGTGGCAAAGCAGAAGGCAAGCCGAGTGTTGCAGAGCCTGGTTTTGTTTTTGTGCTGGTGGCTGGTGCCTTCTGACCTGCTGCTCTGTCTCGGCTGGTGGCTTTGCTCCTGCTGACAGCTTTACGGGATGTTAAATTACTTCCAGGGTCCACTTGATGCTCCCATGGTGCTTGAGCCTGGCAGCTCCTCGGCACAGGAGTCAGGAAAAGCAAATTCCAAAGAGCTTTTGCTCTCTCTGAGCAGGAGCAAGGGCAAGCTGCGGTGGTAGCTGCTGCTGGTGCCTCACGCCTTTCCTCCCCAGTATGGGTGGGAGCAGCTGGTTCATCAGTGGCCAAGTGCCGCCTTCTGTCCTCGCGGTGCTTGTGAGAAGCTTCCCAACTTTGCTGCATCCACTGCTGTCTGCCGGACTGACCTGCCATGCGCAGGCTCGTCGTCATCTCACTCGTTAAGTATTATCCACCCTAAAATGTCCCCAGGATTTGTTGAGGAGCACAGTACACAATTTACAGGCGCATCTTTTAGTTAGACTGAGTGGTGGATTTCCTCACCCCTATTTATTGTGCAGCAATCGCTTGTAGGGTGCCTGTGAGCACAGGTGTCTCCGTTTGTATCCGTGCGGGTGTTTCCCATGCTGTTTTTCTCCCGCTGCGGGCTGTGGCTTGCCTTAATTTGGTTGACTAAACCCGCTGTGTTGCTGAGCTGTCATGAAACATGGTTGGCTGGCCCTTGCTCTTTGCGAGGAGCAGTGTGTCTTCCATGGTTGCTGCTGCTGAATGAGAAGAGAGACCTCCAGCCAGTGAGCTCACTAACCATGTCCTTTTGTGCTGCTGGTGGCAGGTGATTGCTGATAAACGCAGGACCTCATAGTTTTTCTGTTGCTGCCTGTCTGATCCTTGGCTTTAACTGCTCTTTACTTGTAGGTTGTCAAAGACCTAGGGGTGAGGGGGAAGGGAAGTTGAAGATATTGGTTATTAAAGGTCTGGGAGGAAAGAAAAAAAAAAAAAGTTGAGGGTGGGTGAAAATTATCTTGTTAAAATCAACTCTCTTGAGGGGTGAAGCAACGGGCTGGCAGTACATCACAGCTTCCCCTGGCAGCACGCTGCCCAGCTTCGCAGCCAGGTCCACAATTTGGGCGTTCGTGGTGGTGACCTGCCTATGTTCCTGCGGCACTGAAGTCCCTTTCCTTTGCTTTGTGCAGTTGCTCTAAAGAATCACGGTGCCAAAGAAGCGGAGAGGGATGGAGACCGCAGCAACGGACCGGCTCTGGGCTCAGCGGCCGTACCGGAGGGCGAGCTGCTCCTGCAGGTTAGTGCTCCTCGCTGGCCACCTCGCCCTGGCAGACACCTTTGAGGGATTTTCCTCTTGTCCCCTTTCCAGCCCCTTTGAATTTTACTCAAGGAGCAGGCTATTCTGTTATTGATTGCAGGATGTTTTGGTGAAGCAGTGGTTTCACGTGGTGTAGCTCATAGTGCTTCTGACTGAGCAGAAGTTTAAGACCTCTTCAGGTCCCTGGAGCAGAAACTGTGTTGCTTCTCCTCTCCTTTTCCCATCCTTCCTGGAGAAAATTGCTACCTGTAAATCACTTGGGTGTCGGAATCCCCTCCGTCTCAATGGAAGCACTCTCACAATGGAGATTCAGCTTAGAAAAGCTTCTCTGTCCTGATGTGTAAACGGGCTGTAGGTGTGACATGGAAGCCAAGCAGAGCAAGACGTTTTGAGTGTGGTCCTCAACGTGGGCACATGGGTCCCGACTTGGGTGTGTCGGTTGGACTTGATGATCTTGGAGATCTCGTAAGATCCTTAAGATCCAAACACTGGTGAAAACAGGGAAGAAACTGTCATGGAAGTCTTCCCTGGGTTTGAGGTAGTGACGGATGACATTGAGTACATGGATAGGTGCTGATGGGCCATACGCTCAGCCCGTATACATGGGGTATGTGGACATGTCCTGGGAGCTCTGCAAGAGGCGTACAGTTGGCTCCGTTGATGATGTTGGAGGCAATGCTGGTGATGCTGCAGCAAGGCTGGGCTAAACCTGCTGCTTCCATGGTTTATTCAGAGACGCTGGGAGATGACCCCCTGTCTCCAAACCGCATGTAGTGAACAGGGAGAGGTCAGGCTCCAGTAGCGCGAGGTCTTGCGAGGACGCGGCTCTCCCCTTCCTCGCCTCCCTGGCACCTGAGTGCTTGCTGCAGCGCTGTCCCCTGCCTGGCTGTCATCCGGAGCGGGGCAAGCGTGCTGACCAGCCCAAGCCCCTTTCCAAAAGCTCACTCACCTCTTAGCAGTGAGTATAATTATTGTCCTGCTTGAGAGAGCTGAGGAGATGGGATCTTGGTGTCTAGTGAGAGAAATGCTAAACCCAAGACGGTTAATGACCAAAATACTGGGAGTTTTCCGCTGTGGATGTAACAAAATTGTACTCAGCTGGGCTTGATGGGGGTTGATGTCCTGCTCATCAACATGATGCCATCCTTGTAGAGGTACCAAGCTGGGTGTTAAAAGCCCTGTGTTTGGCTCTTCCAGGAGCCTCTCTGTGTGATGCTGGACACAGCAGGGGCTCAGAACCTGCCTCTGTGCCGCAAGGAAATGCTCCTACGTGTTTTAAAAAAACTACTTCCGCTTGGTCTGTCATCTTCAATGTCCAAACTTCCTTTATCTTATCTCTTGGTCCACCCTGATTCCTCCCTTCGCCTCCTCTCATTTTCCAGCCTGTCCTTTTCCACCACGACTCCCTCCAGCAGCGATCTTGGCAGAGGAGAGGAACCTTAAACTGAGGTTAAGCAGGAAAATCCCTCTGAAGGGCCCAAGGCCTTAGCAAGGCTGAGAAGAGCGTGAACCAGCTCTGCCGAGGTGCACAGCGATGCAGGTATGTGTCCTGGTCAGTGCAGTTAGGGAAGGACAGAGTGCTACTGTGGCAAAATGATGCCTTCAAAGCTCCTTTGATGCCTTCAAAGCTCCTCAAAGGATTAAAGTGCGTTTGGCAGCACTAATTAACCCACACACTGAGGTCTACCCCAGTAAATAGAGAGTGTTTATGCCCTGAATAAAGGGAAGGAGAAGGGGAAGAAACCTGGACAATGAAACAGGAGTTGGCAGCCACAATAGCTGGACTGGGCTGAGACTAGGCGCTAGACCCTAATTAATCCTGACGTCTTATTACGAAGCGGGGGAAGCGGGACAGAGCCAGCTACTGCGGCTTCCCTGCCTGCAGCCAGGTTAGTGGTACTGGGCAGTTTTGGCTCTGGATGGCTGTGGGGCTTCTGGGGGTCCATGGGAGCACCCCTGCCTTCTAGAGAGCTCCTGCTTCCAGCTGGCAGGAGTGTCCCTGCAGGGACCTGTTGCCCTTAGAGAGGGGTGGCCGGATGGTACTGTCACGGCTGTGAAAGCTGTTCAGCTTCTGGAGAGCTGAACCAGTGATTTTCTTGGGTTTCCATGGCCTTTGCCCTTCGGCAGCACCATAGGCTTGAAGGAGTTTACTGGAAGTCTATAGGAATCATTTCAGAGCTGGGGAAACCGAGTCACAGAGCGATGTCTGCCACTCAGGGTCAGGGGAAGGCTCCCGTGGGCCTGCTCCCATCCCTGGCAAAGTGGTGATGTGGTCTTCAAAGCACCAGGCTCTGCACCACCGTGATGGGCGAAGGCTGGTGCGATGCCTGCAGCGCTTAGGGGTGCTCCCCTGGGTTCTGCCAGTGCCTGTGTTAGCGATGCTCTTGTGCCTGTCAGCTCCTGCCTGGTGCCAGGGAGCAGGGGTAAAAAGCCAGGGCTCCTGGGACATCAGCTGCTCTCCCAAACTGGGAGCAGCTCCTCTGCACCTTGTCATCTTCACGGATCTCCAGGTGCAAAGGACACTGTCAGCCAGCGCCCTGGTCCCTTCTGCTGCATCCTGTGCTGCTGGCTCTGGGGCTGCTGACCCATATCACCGCCTAAATTTGTTAAGCTGGTAGGAGCGAGCCCCTCTTGAGGAAGATGGAGGCACTGATCAGGTCAGCCCATTCCTGCCTGGGAATGCAGTGTTCCCTTGGATGTTGACTTCACAATCCTGGAGCTCAAGGAGAGGATGGGAGGGCCAGCGAACTGTAAAATGTGGAAGTTGTGTAGCATTAAAAATGCATCGGAAACTTCAGATTGATGGTTTGTCCTCCCTCCTGTTTTAGAAGAAAGTGGCTTTTCAGAAATCAGATTTTTTTGCTATGATTTAGGCTTTAGCTTTCACCTTCTCTGTTTTCACTGGTTAAGGCCCTTTGCAGCATTGGGCTGGCCACCTCGACCTTGGGGCAAGTGAAGAGTCTGGAGCACCAATTTTACGAGGAGCAGCTGAGGGAACTGGGGTTGTTCAGTGTGGAGAAGAGGAGGCTGAGGAGAGACCTCATCGCTCTCTACAACTGCCTGAAAGGAGGTTGTAGGGAGGTGGGTGTTGGTCTCTTCTCCCAAGTGACTCATGATAGGACAAGAGGAAATGGCCTCAAGTTGCAGCAGGGGAGGTTTAGGTTGGACGTTAGGAAACACTTCTTTACTGACAGAGTGGTCAGGCACTGGAACAGGCTGCCCAGGGCAGTGGTGGAGTCACCATCCCTGGAGGTGGGGACGTGTGGCTTCAGGACGTGGTTTAGTGGACGTGGTGGTGTTGGTTGATGGTTGGGCTTGATGATCTTGGAGGTCTCTTCCGACCCTAAAGATTCTGTGATTCTATGGCGGGAGGAGGGAGCAGGCAATGGAGGCAACACCTCTAGGCTGGTCCCTCACGGGCACACCACAGTCCTTCTCCAGGCCTCTCCTCTGGCACCTGGGGAGGACAGGAGGGATATGAATGAGGCCAGGAGCTGGGCAGGTCTCTCCCAAGAGTTGCTGAACCTGCAGGAGTATCCCCATCCTTGTGGGCCAAGCAGCAGCAGGTAATGCCCAGCCAACGCTGGCAGCAAGCAGATCTGCAGTGGGTTTGCTCTCCACTGAACCTCCCCCAGCTTTTCCAGCACCATGCTGTCCTAGGTCACATGTGGCTGCCAGGACCCTCCCAGGCTGTGGGAAGGATGGGAACTACATGAGTGAAGCCACCCAGGTGGACGCGGGTCAACATTAAATGCAGATGGCGTGAAACACTGTTTTGATTCAGGGTTGTCAGAAAGGCTTGTTTCCAACAGAATACAAGAATGGACTGGTTCCTGATAGTGTCTGGTTTCGTTCTGCAAGCCGTTCTGAGATTTTTATTTGCTCTTCGCATAGGATGAGTATAAATGTCCAAATCTGAGTCTAAGCGACCACTCCTGGGATGGAAGCAAAGTTTTTCCATCAGTTTGGATTAGGGTACGCTTGGGCAGCTGTACGGAAGAGTTACATGACCTCAGAGAAACCCAGCAGAAGGTGCCACCTGTTTTCTTGGTGAGCACAGCCCTGCTGGTGGTGATCCCCATTTTTCTCTGGCCAGCCTTCGGTTAGTGGAGTTTACCCAAGCGAGGCAGAGGAGAGGAAAATCTGAGAATGAGCTGCAGGCCTTGACCTCTGCTAGGTACAGAAGACTCATCAGGTCTGAGAAAACCCATGTGTCTTAGCTCTGGCACCGCGGCGGGGTGCGTGCCTAGAGGCAGTTAGAAGGATGGAGGTCTCTGGTGCTGTTCCCCTTCTGCAGGAAGGGTACAAAACCAAGAAGCTGCTTGGTCAGTGCACTGGTGGATTTGGTGAGAGCCAGTACCCAGCGTTACAGCAGCAAGATGCCGTTGAGAAGGGCTTCCTTTCCCTCCGGGGCTTCCCGTGCTTTGTCTCCTCCAGCTGGGACTTGGGTGACGAGTGTCCAAGCAGAATGGAACTCACCGTTCCATCTAGCTCACTGTTAGAAAAGGGTGATGTGAGCACGGCACGTACCTGCTGATCTCCTCTCTCCCCCAGGCGCTCGATGGCTTCGTGCTGGTGGTGACGTCAGAAGGATTGATATTTTACTCCTCGCGTACAATTCAGGTTTATCTGGGATTTCATCAGGTTGGTGGGACACCTCTGACTCACTGTGGCGGGTTTGCGGAGTGGATTTTTCCTTGGTGGTGGGGAATAGCCCCAAGTTCCCTGCAGGGAGGAAGTTCTGCAGTGATCACGGGGTCTCGGGGAGCTGCGTAGGGCTTTTCCTTGGTCTTATGAATTTGGACCCTGTGTTACCAGATGTGGTTGTGGGGAGGTGTCAAAGCAACTTTGCTAGTCCACAGATGCTTTCCACTAGCCACGTTGACAGGCTATGAGGTTCATGGTCCCGTTGTGTAGTGCCATGGTGAGATGTTTGAGGTTCCCTACCCTACAGTCCTCCAGTTACTGTGGTTTGGTGTTGCTCCCACACAGCTGGCTTTCCCCAGCATCTGGCGTAGATGAGGACTATCCACCTGGGCAGGGCGAGCAAGCCCCAGAGCAGGTGCCTTGTTCTCTCCCTAACAGTGTAGGGCTGGGGTGGCTTTGCTGCTATTCTGTTTCCAAACCCATGTTTTCATCTCATGCTGTAAATCAGCACTAAGATTTTGAAGGACACCATGTTACAGGGACAAGCTTGTCAGAGAGGAGCTGCACTGCTGATGCGAGCAACCCTAGGATGTGGAGGGACGTCTGGCCCAGCATGGGCAAGGGGTCCTTAGAGCCAGATCTGCTGTCTGTTCCCACCAGCTCTGGTGGAAGGTATCAGACCTCATTCAGCCAGGGACCTAGTTGAGCACCAGGGAAATTGGGTGAGATATGACCAACTGGTGCTGTGACAGGCTGTTTCCAGGTGGGACGTGAGAACTGGTGCCTCGGGACAGGCTGAAGAGCTCACATGTTGCTTTTTTTCCTCTAGACAGATGTCATGCACCAGAGCGTCTTTGAGCTGATCCACACTGAGGACCAGCAGGAATTCAGACGCAACCTCCACTGGGCCTTCAACCCACCCCACGTTCCCGAGGGTAAGTCTTCTCCAGAAGGTAAACGCAGGCTGGGAACCAGGCATCCTGATTGGCACAAGGTGTACAGCTCCCCACGTACGGCGGGGAGCCCAGCTTCCTGCCATCGCTCACGTGGGGCTCACATCCTTGTGGCTTCATCCAAACATTGTGGCTTTCCCTGAGTTTCTGCTGCTGTGCTCTGCAAGCTGCTGTGGTCTCCAACGCTGGGGACCTCCAGCCCTTTCTTGGGATCTCCAACCCTTGCTGGGCATCCTTGCTTGCTCCTTTCCCAGTCCCTTTCTCCTACAGGGGAGAAGCATCTCAGCTCTTCTGCTGTTGCCTACAAGCTGGATCATCTGCCCCCAGAGACCTCCTCCTTTCTGGAAAGGAGCTTCATGTGCCGCTTTCGCTGCCTCCTGGATAATTCCTCTGGCTTCCTGGTGAGTACAGACCCATGCTGTGACCTCCGCAGCGGGAGGGATGCAGGCTTACCCTGAGGGGTCCATGCCACTACTGGAGCATAAAAGTTGGCCTTGAAAGACCCGGCGCTCCTTTCTGCCGTGTGTAGCACCTGCCTCTCTCAAATATCTCTCAGGAGATATTTCTGCTGGTTTTCATAGGTTTGGTCTGTTCCTACAACCTCTCTCCATGTGGGTTTTGTTCCTCTCCTCTCAGAGATGCTGAATCTTGAACAAAAGTGCTTTTCCTCCACACATTTTGCCGGGTTTTTGTGTTAAAGGCATGTCTTAAGACCGAGTCGGTGGTGTTCATCCCTCCTCCTTTCTGCTGTAAGTTAGTGGGGTTCATACCTTCATAACCACAGGTGTAATGATGCTCTTTCCCCCCTCTCATCCTGCTTCAGCCTGGAAACTCAATGTGAAGAGAAAGTCTTGGTTGTCCGTTATTTAGAAGCAACGCTAACTGAGCAGCAGCTCAGTTAAAAATGCAGAGATACATTGTGCAATGCCTTGATGCAACTGCAGCACGTGCTGGATCCCGCAGCCGAGCCCCGGGCTGGCAGTGAGCGGCCGCAGGGGGAGAAAGCAGTGGGCTGCTGCTGGCGAGGAGCTCAGCATAGCATCGCTTTGATCCTCTGTCTTATTTTAATGGGGAGCACTGGAGCCGCAAGGGACAAGTCACAAGGGATTAGTTGCATCAACTCTGCAGCACCATGGCTTGCTTTCTGTGCAGCCTTCCTCCCTCGCTTCTCTCTCCACCCAGTTTTCTGTGTGATGCTGAACTTTTCTGTTGAAAACATTTCTGAGATACGTTGAAATACAAAATGTATATATTTCTAAAATGTCTAGATAATATAAAGTGTCCTTTAAGACAAACTAGCTGATACTTTTCCCCTGTGTTGTTTGTTCCAGCTGGAAATTAGAAAAAAGACAGGTTTGTTTTTCTGAATGTTAAATTTTAGAACATTCCCACCCCTACCTGGCACCTGCTTTTCCATAACAAAATAAGGCAGTATTGTAACGTCTCTCAGCTTTGATGGAGACATGCTGGGAGAGTTAAATCTTTTATAATTCCTTTGCCCTGCTTTGCTTTTTCTCCGTTTTTCTTCCTAAGGAGTTGGCTATGGACAGCACTGTGCACGCCGATGGGGATGGAGGGACGGCCGCTGTCAGCACTGCCGCGCAGGTGCCAGAGCATCCTTGCAGCTTCAGGTCACCAACTTCCGATTGTCTGTTGAATCCCAACCTGACCGCTAGCAAACTTTCTCCTTGAGCCAGGCCCTGGATGTGCGGGCAGTCATACCGTCGCCAAATAACCCTGACTGGTTTCTCCTCTTCCTCCACGTCAATTTGTCCAGTGCTGTGTTTCTGTGAGGTCTGTGGAGCAAAACCCATCATCTCTGCAGTGGGAGGTGCCCCGAGGCAGGTGCCCTCTGCTCTCCAAGGAGGCCAGCACGTCCATAATTCATGCCTGTCGTCACACCAGCTGCTGCTTGTCCTCCCCTGGGCCTTATGGCAATGACTTGCAAAGCACTGGGCCAGCCCCGGGGAACACGGCTGGAGCAAAACCTCCCCATGAGCCGCAGCAAAGGGGAAGCCACCGCTCGCCATCCCAGCATCCACAGACTGCCTTGAGCTGCGGCATTAGAAAAGGGGTGTCAGGCAGATGGGCTGTTGCCCTCTTGTTTGCCGGCCTGGGGTCAGCGCTGTCTTGCAGGATGCGTTCACCTCTGAAGAGCTGGGCGAGCCCAAGGAAGGTGTGAGAAAAAGAGTATGGAGAGATTTGGGGGTGCTGGTGTAGCTCTGCACTCAGCTCCGTCCAGGGAAGGGCAGGAAGAGCTGTGGTGCCTCCTGGCTTGAGCCTCCTCACAGCAAGGTAAGATGTGTTTGGGTGGCCTTGCTCCAGCTGCACTGGGGAGGTGGAAGTCCTACACCGGGCACTGTGCGCTGCCTGCACCCTCCTAGTCCTGCACCCTCCATCCACTCTGCCTCTGTGCCCCGGGGCTGCCGTCAACTCTACCGTGTGGTTACGGGCGGCCAAAAATACATGACTTTTGTGTGGACCCAAGAAAACCTATTGTTAGTCAAGTTAATATTTGGACAGTTCAATCAAAGACTTTTTGAAGTCCAGTTATGGTCCAGTTGGGCACCTCACCAGCACTGAGGAGATGCAGCCTCCTCACGTGGGGAGATGGAGGTCGGCGGCAAGGAGGGGCTGAGCCTGGGTGAGCCCCATGCCCTCTCACAGAACAGCTCCTGGTGTCCCGTCACCCACAGCGGGGGACGCAGCTGACCTGGGAGCGATGGCGAGAGCCTTGGGGCTCTGTTCATGCCCTGCTGGGTTATAACTGGAGAGGGAGCAGATTGAGCACTTTTAACGGCATGCACGCAGGGGAGGAGGAGAGCAAAGGGAATTTCTTTTTAATTTTTTTTTTTTTTCCTCTGCATCTTTCTCCTTTGCTCTCACACCCAGTGTTTTCCCAAGCTCCAGCAAATGTCAGCCAGGGCAGGGGCCTGCGAGTCGCAGCCTGCAGCAAAAGGAGGCTCCCGGCTCGAGCCAGCTGGGAGAGGCAACTCCTGATGCTGCCTGCATCCAGGAGGCTGAAAGCGCCGGTCCCCAGACAGCATCACAGAGGCCAGGAGCAGATGTCTCCCAGGGCCCCCAGGCAGCAGAGTGCGAGGTAAATATTTCTATAAAAGCTCAGCCTGGTGTTTGCCCACACCACCTATGTGCGCCATCCATTATACATGGGGGCTGGAGCCGTGGGCAGCCAAGCAGAACGCGTTCTGACGGTGCACGCATCGAACAGAGCTGAAGGAGGCTGTGGGGAGGCGGTGTTCGTTCACATCTGGCCCATGTCCTCTTCGCCGGCTGCGAGTCGGTGCCCGAGCCACGCTGAGCTCCCGTGGCAGGCAAGGGGAGAGCTGTGGACTGGTGCTGCATCCTGACTTGGGACACCTGAGAACTTGAGTGTAAAGTTAACTGCTGTGTTCCTGGGGAACAGCTGAGACACCTTTCACTTTGGTTCGCTTAATTTTAAAAAACAACTTGGATGACGCATAAAGTCTCTTCTAATACGTAGGCGCTTCAGAACATCTGGAATGTGCAATGCTTTGTACCCAATACCGAGCTGAGTGGCCAGCCATGTACACAACCTTCTGTGCCCATGATTTTCACGTACGATGGGCTTCAGATATCAGTCATCTGCCTGAAGAAATACATTTGCATACCCTTTCGATAGGTCTAAAGACTTCCGAAACATGGCTGGTGAGGTGGAGAATGATGGAGCACTTCAGCCATCATCCTGGAAGGAATGACCAGCTCGTGGCTAGAGCATACTTTTGAATAACGAGGTTGTTGTTGTTGTTATTGCATCTATTATTATTATCATCATTGTTATTATTTTCTGAACCTAGGATAATTGGATTTGGATGGGCTGAAACTTTTTCACATTGTTTGATAAATGTGTGTGCCACAAGAAATAATCTTGAATCTAACCTGAAACCTTTCTAAAGAATCATAGAATCATAGAATGGTTAGAGTTGGAAGGGACCTTCAGAGGTCATCTAGTCCAACCCCCCTGCAAGGAGCAGGGACATCCCTGACTAGATCAGGTTGCTCACAGCCCCATCCAACCTGACCTTGAATGTTTTGAAAGGTTTTCACCTCCCCTGTTTAATTATTTCACACTGAAGCTTACTCCACCTTGCTTGATGGGTTTTAGAAAGCTAGAGTCAAAACTCATCATTCTGTTTAACCTCCAGTGAAATATTTCTTTTCAACTCAGAGCATGTTAGCTTTCATTTTATATTTCTTACCTTCTGCAAAATTTGAAGATACTTTAATTTTAGGTGGGCAGGAGGAACACCTACATGGGAGTCACCACAGGTGCCTGGGCACCAGCGGCAGTGTGTCTGAGACAGGCAAGGACCAGAGATGCTGACATCTCTCTAGCCAAAGATGGCAAGAGGATGGGGTCAGCCTCTCCTACACTGGTCTTGCTGGGTGCCAGCGCAGCGCTAGTAGGCTGGGGAGGCCAAGAAGGAGCATCCATCTTTCCCTGGCATAGATTCAGCCATCTCTAGTGGTCTTGGCTCTCTGAGTGAGAGAGTGGCTCTTGCAAGCTTATCCAAAAACAGTTTTCATCTCTGTGCTTGCTGCCTTTTCACAGGATGTTTCATGTCAGAGAAAACCTTTGGCCTAAGCGTGAATGAGCATTAAGGTAAAAAAATCCCAGGCCAAGCTGACAATGGCCTGGCCACACAAGGGAAAGGGAACTGCAGCTCTTGAAGGAAGAGAAAATCTAGTTGCACATTGGCCTCTGCAAAATCAATAGCGGGAATTACAGAACACAGAACCCAAGAGTCAAGGATCTAGCAAACAAGCAATGCAACATCTGCACACAAAGCTGAGAAACTTGGAGGTGGGCTGAGCTCTACATCAGCCCTAGGGACAGAAGGGACACTGAACCTGTCATCCCTGCTGCTGGTGACGCCAGCACAGTGCACAGCATCTTTGGAAGGTCCCTGTGGGGTTGCTAGGTAGAGTTGTTTGAGCTAATTTGTGGAACGTAACAGACACGTTGGGCTGGGCTCTTCTGAAGTGGTCTCTGAGTTACTGGTCTCCACTTGGACATTGAGCCGTTGACCACCACTCTCTGAGTGCGGCCATCCAGCCAACTCCTTATCCACCGAGTGGTCTGTCCATCAAACCCATGTCTCTCCAGTTTAGAGAGAAGGATGTCGTGCGGGACAGTGTCAAACACCTTGCACGAGTGCAGGTAGATGATACCCGTTGTTTTCTTTGTTTTCAGGATGAAAAAGCAAAACTCAGCTGGTTTTGGGGGGAGAAAAGGGAGGATGGAAAGAACTTGTTTTAAAGCAAGCTTTGCCTTCCAAGCCAAGTTGTTCAAGGCTCTACATCCCTTGAAATACATTAAGTGTGGCTCCAGGGGCCATTGTGGAGACCAAGGCCTGTAAAAAATGCAGATTTCAAGAAAAGCCTTACACATTGTGACAATTTAAAGTACCCCCGAAGGGCGTTCACTCAGGCAGAAGGAGACTTTATTTGAAGCATATTATGAATGAGACAGGAGAACAATTTGTTTGCTGGAGATAGGCAGTGGATCAATTAAGCAGAGCAGAGGGCACGGAGCAAGTCAATTTACGAAAGGGCAAAACACGGAGGAGGTGGCTACATTCTGTCTGGATTCCAGGGTGTCCTTCTGCTCCCCACTGAGACGGGGTTGAGGAACTGGACTTCAGGATCCCAAGCGTCTGTGGCTTGTGGCATCCCTGCATGCGCGTGGAAACTTGCTTGCCCTCAGGTAGGGGCTCACCATTGGGCAGTGAGGCCACCAAGCAACCCTTCCAGGGGCACTGGGGCATTCCCTTGGCTCTGCTCTTCCTCCTGGTTCTCCTGATCATTGGGATAAGGGGACATTTCTCAGTGTGTTTTGACAGTTGCTGTGCTGTGGGTCAGCTGCTATGGTCCAGAACCTGCTCACCAGGTGGTAGCAGCTCACTTGGGGCATTCCAAGTATTTACATCTGCATGGGAAACCAAACCCTATTAATCAATGGAGAAGGAAAAAGGAATGGTGCAAGCACATTTGTGGGGTTTGGGTTGAGGGGGGAGGCTGACTGCATGGGATTTTAATTTATCTGCTTTTTGAGGGGAAGGGACATTCCCTTTCTAAGGTAAAAGGCAAAGTGCTCAGAACTACAAAATCTTATTGGATGCCTAAACCAGTTGTTTTTAAACAGGAAAATGAAATATCTGAAATCCTCCATCTGAAAAATAAATGTTTGGGGTTTTTTTGGCTTTTCCCCAGATGCTGATGATCTTTCAGTCCAGCTGCTTAAAACTCATTGTGTATGCATGTTTTAATGTGGACTCTGTGGAAGAAACCAGATCTGCATGAGTTAACAACGTTGTGACCTCATGTATGACCTCAAGGACCAACTGCATCCTTCTGAATTTCAGGAAGCTGAGTGCTCCTAAGTTAATCGGAATATGAAAATAGATGGAAAACCATTTCACAGTCCAGTGTGCAAACCAGAATGGCCTAGGAGCAATTCAAATACGGGTGACACGAACAGCACAGCTCAGTCAGGGACAGCCAACCTGAACTGACCAAAGGGATATTCCAGACCACATGATGTTGTGCTCACCATAAAAGCTCAGGGAAAGGAGGAGGAAGGGAGGACATTTGTGGCTGTAGTCTTTGTCTTCCCAAGCAACTGTTACGCTAAGGCCCTGCTTCCCAAGCAGTGGCTGGGTATCTGCTTGCTGATGGGAAGTAGGGATTGAATTCATCTTTTTTGCTGTTACTACCTCGATCATTTGCTGTTTGTGAAGCTGCCAATACCTCGATCCATGAGTTTTCTCACCGTCCTTCTATTTTCTCCCTATTCCGTGATGGAGAGGAGTGAGCAAAAGGCTGGGCAGGTATTTGGCTGCTGGCAGGGGTCAACCCACCACACCCAGGTTCTCCACTTGGTTTGCCGTTTTGGCATTGTGTTCCATGGAGAGGAGCATGTGACTCAGTCTCCCTGGAAGTGTTCTATCCACTGCTGAGCCTGTTGTCATGCACAAATGAAATGCCTGCTGGCTAGGGAGGTGCTCTGTGTGTGCTGGGGGAGTTGTCCCCTTAGGAACCCATAGCATTACCCCTGTGAAACAGGAAAATGAGGGCTTTCAACCTGTCCTACTCTGTGTTACTGGGTCTGTGAGCTCTTATGAGCCACTCGCTTCAAGGATCTGCTTCCTGGGATCTGATCCTGCCTGAAGGAACCCAGCCTACAAAGTATCTGCGTGGGCAACACAAGGTTTGCTCTTCATTTCCTCCAGATGTTATTCCCTCTCTCCTTAAGGGCAGGACTTGCTTTGGTGCTAAGCGTTGTCCTAGGACAGACCCAGAGCAATACGCATGGAATAGGCTGATGAAGGTACCTTCTCCTGTACTTAACAATTACAGCTGAGATCTTCCGTAATGGTTAAGTGCAGCATCTTGCGAGGCAGTGTCTTATGCAGTTGCTAAAACTGTCTCCTTGTAAGCTCCTGTGTCCTAGCCTTGGTGTTTATTGCACTGATAGAAGATAAGCCCTCTGGTGAGCTCAGCACTGTGCAAATGTTGCGTACTACCATCCCGTGCCATTCAGTGCAGTCCCTGTGATAAGTACGGCCGTTATGCCACTGCTTCTCCTCAAGGACCAGCCCAGAGGGAACTGAGGGCTTCACTCCAGATGAGAAGGGCCCTCAGTTTCCTCCTGTGGCAGCAGCCTCTAGCAGCAAACTGCTCACAATTTTGGGAAAGCTGATGGGGCTTTCTTAAAAGGTCAGCTATTCCCCCTCCATCGGTGTGATAACGTAGCCATCATGTTATGCTTTAGTCTACATTTGGTTTGGCTACACTGAGATTTCAGCCCCTAAAACTCCTGCTGTCACCCACAGTGGCTGAGCATCCCCAACCCCAGTGACTGGCTGTGAGGGCTTTTAACCCATGGTCTCCTGATCTGCGGTCAGCACTTACAACTTTTTCAACCACAGGTACCCACAGCCATCCCCGCCTGGGCTGGGCCTGCTCTCGCTGCTCAGCCAAGCCCCGCCGTCAGGGCACTCGGTGTGACATCCCTCTCTTCCCCGCCCTTCCTTCTCCTGCAAATGTTTTAGGATTCCCTCAGCCTCGCTGACAGTGAAGGCACCACTGTCACGTCCGTCGAGGGCAGGGCAGACTCTGAGTCCTGCAATGCCCAGGCTTGTGCGGCCGTGCTGGATGTGCCTGTGGAAAGTGACACCTCCTGTT
>JAAGAY010134094.1:0-25848 GCA_011801015.1 Ardeotis arabs | reverse complement strand
CGTGACAGGTCTCCACTTGGACATCGAGCCGCTGACCACCACTCTCTGAATGCGGCCATCCAGCCAGCTCCTTATCCACCGAGTGGTCCATCCATCAAACCCATGCTTCTCCAGTTTAGAGAGAAGGATGTCGTGCGGGACAGTGTCAAAAGCTTTGCACAAGTCCAGGTAGATGACATCCGTTGCTCGTCCCTTGTCCACCGAGCAAGGGATGAGCAAAAGAAAAAAAAAAACCCTTCTAAAATGCCAGAAAATACACACACTCCCAGTAGTAACTTCTAATCACTGACTATCACGATGGCAGAGAGCCCTAAATTCCCTGAGTTCTTTGTCACAGTGTGCACAGTAAAAACAACACAGAATAAGAATGAGTAGGCACTTCTACTGTTGACACTTCTTTAAATACTGTTCTATGCCTATGGATAGAAAAGAAACAAATTGTAAGGAAAAGTTGCTGAGAGTTCCCTATACTCAGCAAAGTACAGACAATATGTTTACAGTTTGGTATCATCTTCTTTTTTTCCTCTAAGAATGTCCTTCTCTACACCAGAAATAAATCAGATGCCCTTCTGGATTTTATGAAGAATATTTAAGAGAGATACAAAATTGGTATAAATTTAAAGCATTAGTAGTAAAATAACAAAATACAGTATGTAAACTGTTAATAAGATTAGGATTAACAACCTGAATTTCTTTAAATTGTACCAAGAGTGACAGCTGTTGCTTCATCCTCGCAGGTTTGCATGCACATTACCAAATACACGTATACTGTATTCCCATTTTATTCCAGCAAAAGGAGATAGCCTTTGCTTCAGCCAGCAAGTCCTTTACCTCTCCTGTGCTAGAGTAATTAAAAGCAAAGCTATAAAACTTCTAATACCTCCAAGGATTTATTGAAATCCCACAATTTTTTTATTATCTTTCTCCAACGTACTATTTATAAATCCTGCCTTTGAGACCTTTTACGCAAGCTGTTTGTAAAGCACATTCAGTTTGCAGAGTAATCTGGCTCCACCAAGTGACGATCGCTGTGATTGCTAGCCTACACCTGGACCTAAGATAACTCAAATGGGTACCAAATATTAAACTAATTTGGTAACACTGGGATTTTGTTGGAGAGCTTTGAACTTCAGTAATTCATACATTTTAAATAGATTATTTTGTTATAGTGTAGATGGTAAGTGAAAACACTGAAGCATTGCAAGGAACTTATTTGCCCCTCTTCTCCTGGATGATGCTGAAATTTTCTGTTACAAAGGTACCCATACCATTAGCAACTACTACAATAATACCTATGAGAATAATTGTAGTAGGGTAGAAGGGAGGCAGGAGAGCAAATTATTTCCCTCAAATTAATTCCACAGCTTCCAGATGCCATGCAGGTAGGTAAGTAGAGAAAGTCTACTGGAATATGAGGAATGTGTGTGAATGAAGGTACTAAGCAGTCCTTAACATAAAGTCTGAAAGAACATGCTTTGGCAGGCTGAAAATAAAGTGGATGAAAATCACAGGTGTAAGGAAGGCTATTCTAATAGGTTTTCTTCTGCAATATTATTTTTGAATGACAGCATATTCTGAAAGGAGAGTTCCAGAGGAGGCTGAAGGGCAGGGAGATATCATGCAAAGACAGACACAGAAACTGAGATTGCGCTGGATGCTCTCTCCATCAGCTTTGTGAAGGCACTCAGAGATCCTTGGCATAGCTTTTGCCAGCTCACAGGCGCATGAAAAAGTAGGTCTGCTGAAACTTGAAACTACCATAAGGCAGTTTATATGTTTTAAGTATCATTGTTAGTCAGCTGTAAATTTTACCATAAACAGTAGGATTTCCATTATTATCATTATTACTTGCGGTTTTGTTATTTTTGGTGAGGAAGACTACAGAAAAGTCTACGGAAAAGCTAAGCAAGCTGCCTTTTGTTAGCTCAGATTTCTACTTCAATTAATTATTAGCAGAGACACCAGTAAAATGGGTCAGCAGCTATTGCAAAGTATCATAAACCCACGCACACAGATATGCACATGAGGCCACACACGTGGGGCATACAGACTATTAGAAATTAAGTTAATGTCTTTGGCATTGCAGTTCCCTCTGCCATTGTTCTTAGCTATATAGGAGTACACGGGGTATACAACAACACAGTATTTGTTTTACTTGTGTGCTCTCAGTTACATGCTCTGCTCCTTTGAAAAGACGGGAGGAGGAGGAAGCTGGCTGAAGACCAGGCTGAAGTTATGGGAGATAACTCAGCATGCTCAAGGGAGAGAAAGTCAGAGGGACCTCAAGAAGGAATAGACAGAAGATCCACAACAAAGAACAGTCAGGCTCCAGAAAGACTAGAAACAACTTTCCGAAGAGGACTACACAGAAATAGTGGGCACTCAGCAGCTGAAAACCAGGATCTGTCTGCAAAGTAACGGTGGGCAAAGAGAAAACAGTGCATAAATCTTATTCCTGTTCCATTGCCTCAAGTTGCCTTAAGTTTTCTGTCTATAAAAAAAGCAGAAATGCAACTTTTTATTTAAATTAAGTGTGGCTTCTTTTAAGTTTAGAAATTTTTTTGTCTTCTGGGGGAGCTCATTATAACATGAAAGTCTGAGGCTTTTCCACATCAAAGCTGTATTCCACTCTGCATCTTGTCACAGGAGGGAACAGACAACCTTGCAGACCAATAGAAGCAGCTAGTGTCCTAGATCCTGATGCTACTCTGAGGAAGAGCAGGGGGTTGTGAATAAAATAACAGGGAAAAATCACCTTAGGATCTGAACTGACTCCTTTTGAAGAACATACAGAGGTGCTTCTTAAAGCCAGATTTTTGCTTAGATTCTCTGTCATATTGTGTTAATATGTCACTGTATATAACATTAAAAAAAAAAAAAAGGATTACTTACTCTCTTTGCTGAAGACCGGGGGAAAAAAATAATCTTGGTTTGTTTTTTTTTTTTCCCACAGATTTAGGCCAGGATTCTGTCCCTAGCATTCTTGGAGTTTATTCCTTTGGAGTTACAGATTCTGTATGATTTATGGACATAAGTATCAATTAGTGGGAAAAGCAATCCTTGGAATCTATAACAATCAGTGCTAGTGTTACTGTCCCTAACAAAAACTTGCAACACCAAATTCCACTGGTCCATAAGAAGACACCCACTCTACGATTAAAATTATATTTACCCCAAACAGTAAAATGACTGTCCAGCAAATAGCAGCTTAATCAGGGAGCAGAAAGGAAGGGAATAGGTAGGCAGAATACAATACAAATGAAAATAAGAAAATTTAGATCCTGGTAAAATCTGTGCTGAAGGCTGCACTGAAGAAAAGAAATACTCAATTGAAATGTTTGGGCAGTAAGCCGGTAATTTTGCATTCAAGTTGTACCTCAGTGCAAGATTTCAGGATAAAAAAAAAAAAGGCTAAGTCAGTTTTCATGAGGCAACAGAGAAGCCATGATAAGTCAGTACCAAGGCAGACATGCCAAAAGAGCAACTTTAGCAAAAGGATTATGACAACTGCAGATTTCCTCACTACTTCCTCACTACTTGGAATACTTACTCACTAGTAAGTATTTTCTGGTTGACTACAGAAGACCACAGACTAAGACGTGAGCCTCTTTACCATCAAATAACGCGGAGTCTGATAAATTAAATAAAAATAACAGAACTAAAATGGGTTGGCAACTGCGTAAGATGTGGTGGTTCAGCCTACAGGCAATCAGATAAGATACAATATCCACATTGAACTTCTATTTTATGTATAGCAGTACCTTTCTCCTTTTTCTAGGACTTCTGTGTTTCTACATCTATTTTACAAAAAAAAAAAAAGGCCCAGGTTAGCTATAATTTCTTAGCTGGCCTAAGCTGACACCAAGACTCTGTGTGTGTGTGTGTCTTTTTATTACCTTTTCTGATTGGGGCAGCAGCCAGCATACCTGATGGAGGTGAGACAGTATCTGTAGGAATGAAACTAGGAAAGCCAGAAAAAAAAGTAGCTTTATCTAAACATACATAACAGGAACCTAGACAGACTCTCCTGTGACAGTCTGCATCTACTCTTTCCAAAACAAAAATAGTAGGAGAGATGTGTAGGAAGGTAACTGAATGTTGAGTGGGCTTAGTGCCTGCAATTTCATTTTCTCTACATCATAGGCACAGAAAACTGTAATTTGAGTAGCTCTGTTTAGATTTGTGCTTATTTATTGGCAAACAATTACTTCAGTCTAATTTACCTCATGAAATTTCTATAAAATTGCTTTGTACTAAAGCATTTTAAAGTTTTCTATTAGGTCGCCTCCCAACCTGTTTATATCAGAAATTGTTGGCTTAACTACAGTGAAAAAACTTCTGGGAACACATTGATTACATTAAAATTTGTGACATACCAGCTTGATTACTTTTTTTCAGTAGCATTCCAGCATTTCACAATGATTTTATCATGCCAAATACTATGCTCTGCTTCTATTGATTTAAATATTGTTAAGATCGAAGGAAATTTGGTCACAGTATCCCAATTTTCAAATGTTCTTAAATTTTGAAATACTTGAATCACACAAAATAAAGTAAAAGAACCATGGAACATCCATTAAAACAGTGTTTTTCAACATACTGCTTCTGTGCTTCCTTTTTCTTAATGCAATCTCTAGTTCTTACCATACCTATTGTATCTGCAAATAAGTATAAAATACCAATGCTGGTATGTTTTTATTCTGATTTCTCCAGTAAAATTGAGGGAAAGTATTCTGAAAGGACAGAAAACCAGATGAAATTGTGGCAATGAAAAGCTGTAACACTGGACACTACAATACAGTTCAGAGTAAGATAATAGAGTGATAAAAGACAGCAAGATACAGACAAGCAGTAGAGAAAAGTGTAACAATAACAGAGCTTGGAGAATTCTGCCAGTGTTCTGCTTTTCTGTCAGTCAAAAATCTTGTCAAGTTTGAAGTTAACATCCGCTGCAGTTCAGTTGCCTTTCCTTATCTCTTTACCACTGCCATGCCACTTACAGCTTTTGCTGGTGACAGATTTGCTTTAACTGTTCAAATAAGCATCAGAATACTAGTGGCAGGCTAAGCTACAGAAACAAAACTACCCCAATCCTTATAAGCCATTTTAATGTCAAACATAATAAAGACATTTTGGCCATACAGTTGTTACTTTTGTTGATCCTCATGAATGCTAATCTTTCTCACTTCTAACAGAGAAACAGCAGCCTTAGCATGAGCTGAGATACATTATCAACAGAGGCACTGAATGATGGTTGGAGCGTATTGCTTTGTTATGACACTGACCACTCTTTTTTTGCCTCTGTTTTCTGCTTGGTATTACCCACAACATTTACCACAACATGTTCAAGTAATAAAATGACCCTGCTTGTTTTAATATGGGCAGCATACCTAGAGCAGAACCAAATTGACTACTACTGGGTAACAACATTTGCTTCTTTGTATATCCTTGGCTATAAATTATATCCTATCTTCTCTCTACTGTTCTCTGTGGCAGACTGAAGTCATTAAAAAGTGCTTGCGTAGGATCTGTTGTGAGAGGACAAAGTATCAATCTATATCTATGTCTTCTACCTATGAACAATTATTAGCTCTTTGAAAGTCATTCACCCATGACCCAAACCTCTGAGAGCTGACTGCAGCAATACAACCCCAGGAGGAAGGAAAAGTGCTTTTCCAGAATTCATAAAAATTCTCCTTAACTGAATATTCTGATCTAGAAGCAGAGCTGGTTGTCTAGACATTTTTTCCCTGTCCAATGCCAGTTTGCTCTAGGCAATGTGCATACAGAATGCTGATATTCATTTCCTCTGTCTTGTTGTTCATCTTGTTTTAGCAGTGGCTTTAAGGATTGTAAAGTACCTTCTGCTATAAAGCTTCAAATAAATACCTGTATTTAGCATGTACATATAGAGTAGTTGTGTTTAAAGAGAAAGGTAAAAGAAAAGAGATCAATTCTAATCCCAGGTTTGCCCATATAAACCAAGACCCTCTCCACTGGCATCACAGTACCTACAGAGGGGAAGTATCTAAGAGCGGGAAGCACTCTGCTCCATCGGGACACAGGGTTTCTGCATACATCATTATATGGTTAACATTCACCTTTAGATTATGGCAGGTGTATTAGCATTAAAAAAAGCTACACTAAATTATGCTGTGGTATCTACATTTCCATTATGTCAGACAGTATCATCATCAAGATCCACTATGCCAATGAAAGCACATTTTTTGTCTTTGTCTCTTTATTCTGCTAGTGTGTCTTTGAGCTATTTATTCATCAGGAAAAAAAAAATGGGTAATGATTAGTGGAAAGACACATTTATACAAATGCAATAAAGAAAAAAAATGTTTTGTCAGTAAATGTTTCATTCAACAGTTAACAAAACTGTAAAGCTTTTTTTAAAAAAGTTTACTCACTTAAAACTACCTGGAAACATAGAACCAGTGATAAGTCTTACTTCAGTAATCTGAGGTAGAGGTTGGTATGAGATTTGGGAGTAGAAAATTTGAGGAGGAGAAAATTGCTTCTCACTGCATGTTCTGTAACTGCTGCATGTTGTAGAAAGTCAGGGTTCCAGTCAACTGACAGGTGGTATAATGAAATTAACATACATACCAAATGGAAACACTGAGAAAACATAAACGTTGATATACACTTTATTGACTCATGATTCCTCCTTTGCTCATTATATCCATGTAGTTTCAAGATTTCAAACTGGTACTTATATTGTTGTAATAGTGCCATGGGATTAAGACACTTTTCTGGGATTCAGGATTTTTGCTGGCACTGAAAGGAAAGATTTTGTGGCAACTCGGATGCGTATATATCACAGTACTTACAATAAATTACATCTGTAGTGGAAGGGACAGCTGTATCTGACCCATATAATAATCACTGCATATATTTTCCTCTCTGGAATCTCCCTCATTAATGGATCAAGATACTTATTAATCTTTCACCTCCTTACTTTTATTAAACTGATAAATAATTGAAAGCATTTTAGAGCATATATGTACGGCAAAAAGACACTGAAACAATTAATGCAGCTTGTTAACTTTAGCTTAATGAAACACACGTCATCTCATGCTTCAATTAACGCACGCTTGTTTTCCTCTTACATGTGTGGTTTTAACTATAAGTAGAACAAAATACTTTTGAGAAAGAAAAATACGAAAATTGTAATTAGAAAGTGGTTATGGATAACTTAGAAAGAACAGAAAATACACTACTAATAACATGTTCCAAAATAGAAGTGGTCTAGAACTGTAGCAGCTTATGGGCCTTATTTGATGAATCTTTCTGAAATGTGAAAGAAACAGCACATATGGACATACCTAAAAAATAATGACACCTAGATGATACTCACAATTCTTTTTGACCTTGCTGAAGGACAAATATCAATTGTCTGGTTGTCAAAATCTTATCATTTAATTATTTCTGCAGGATTTTTAGCCAAACTTGCTCAAGTTAGTACAAGACCTTTTTCCTCAGATAAGTCTGTACCAGCTTCTTCAAAAAATGTTTGCCCCCTCTCTGTTTTCAGGGAAGCAGTGGGTGCATCGGCATCTTACAGTCCCCAAAGCTCTCACATACCAAGTATTCTTAGACTCCTGATGTGACACTTCCAAGCTGATGATAGCTACACACGTCCTACTTAAAACTGATTACAACTGGACAGTCTGAAGACAGCTCACAAATAAGCCATCTGATGGCCCAGGAGAAAAGCACTGTGAGGCAGCATGAGTGTGCAAATCACAAGAAATGAGAACAAAGCTGACTCAGCAAGCCGTAGGAATGTAAATTATCTTCCCCAACTCCAAGGCTAGCAGAAAGCATGACAGCTGTGTGCCACTAATCAGTCTGACTCTCCAGCTAAAGGAAGGAAATACTGACAGCACGTAAAAGCCACTTCTAAGGACGTACTCTAACAGAGAACACTTTGCAGTATTAATTAATTTGGTTTTACACATAATGGTATATTGTATATACTTTTCCTTTTGTTTTCACAGTATGCACTGCATTGCATACATTGTAGTTTCCACCCCTGTATCTTGCTTTGTTAGAGGTAGTGAGATATGAGTCATATCTTACTACCCTAACCTAATTGAGCTATTCTGATGGTTAAAACCAGATGGCATAAACATCTGGGTTGCCTGCTGTAGAGCTGGACATGGGGCAGCTGAAAAATACCCCATGGGTGGGGTATTTAAGTTGGGTATCTGGAGGTTATCCAGTTGCCTGCATCAACAGAAGCTTGCCATCAGTCATCACATCATGGCTGCTCTTCTGTCCCAGTTATCTCCTTCTGGTGATCACCAAAATGAATGAAAAAGTAGACACAATGAACCTAATTATTTCCCATTAGAGAGTCATACAAATTTACCCTGTTATTGGAATCAACAGGAGTTTTTAAAATATTTTCCAGCAAGGACTGGATTATCAATACCTCTCATAAGCATCCACTAAAAATGTTAAAACTCAATTTTTTTGAAAACTTTGATCTTGGTAGCAATAAAAGTAACTAATTAGCATTGCACAGAATATTTTATTTCTGATTGCTTGCTTAGTTGGGAAAAAGAACAACTTTCTAACTTTGAGCCCTTTACGTAGATCACTAACAGAATGTGTTGGACATCAGCACGTAACACTACACTCAAACTCTAATGAGAAATATCTAGAATGCTCCCAGAATCACAGCTCAGACTCCGGCAGTTTGCTGTAATTATATGAAGCAACTATTTCCTTGTAATACAAGTCACTAAATCTAAGATGAGAGCAAATATTTTAATACTTCACCAACTCCAGTCACAGCAGCAGCTGTTTTGCCACATGAGTACACCCGCTAGAAATAAACTAATAATCTAGAGCACCTCTGGCATCAATCACAGCATCAATCTTCATACAAGAAAATATGAAACTGCTTACTGCAAAGAGTCAGTTGAGCTAGAAAAATTCACTACTAGGAATCCCATACTATAAATAAATAAAATAATACAGAAGGTGTAAGCTGCAAATAACTGTCTTGAGATGAGAACAATGCAGAAATGAGCACACCTTGGTAACAGTGAAACTGTGATTATCAGGATACAGAAATTCAACAATAAAAAACAAAAGATAATCTGCAGAAAAATGCCAAAGTGCTTCAGAAAGAGATGTAACAAAATTGATGATAACATTAAATACAACAGAAAGGAAAATTATGAAGAGAGTTTATTTAATCTTGATATAGGTATACTTAGGGAAAAAAAAAGTAATTAAGAGTAGCACTTAGATAGCAATGAGGAAAGCATGATTTTTCAATCAAAGTAAGGTTCATTTAATCACAATCAGTGTATTTGTATTAAGCAAATGAATGACTAATAGCTAAAAGGCCTTACCAGCATTGCTGGAAACTACCAATTGCTACTTGGCCAAATGCAAAACACCTGCTAGCTTTAAAGGAGACAAAGTTTGTGGGGAAAGGTATTAGTTTTGGTTAGAATAGCTGGCTCTTAGCTGAAAAAAAAATGAAAACAGCCACCCCCCAGACCCCGAGTTCAGTGGGATAATTTAATCTAATGTTTAGAGAGAGCTGTACGCAAGGGTCCAGATGAGCCTGTTAGCTGCTGTTGAGTGGAGGAGTGTGCCCAATTACTGCCTGTAAAACAGCAAGAGGCCTGTAGGAAGTGGATGCAAGGTTAACTGCACAATATCAGAAAACTGCTATTTCTACCGGGTATGTGATTTTTCCAGTACATTTTTTCCTTTTCTTCTTTTTTTTCTTTTTTTTTTTTTTTTCCCCCCAGACCTACAGGATTTTTTGCCTGGGTTTGGGAGGTTTGAGGCCTGGAAGGGTGGGTTGGTAGGTGTTTGGTAGACTCAGCAGACAGAAAGAAGAAAAAAAACATAAAGAGAAACTAAAATTGTGTTGTTCTCATTTTCTGTGGCACTACTGACTAAGAGAGTCTAGCATGTTAATTTGCTCCTAGCTTTTCATGCTAAATCTTAAAGAAATTTTGATTCTTTTTGACATGATCTCATGTCTCAACAGGGGATCATCACACTGCAAGAGGAACTGCTGACAGGGCAACTTATTTGCTGACAGGAAATGCAACCTCAAGTTCATCATTATCTGTTGATGAAGTCAGACAGTAAGTTAAATGATATTTATTTATGCTTTTGTAAAAACTACACAGATGAAGCCAGCTATTCTGAACTGGAAAAATGAAAAACACAATCTTCCAAGCAGTGGGAAAGGATTTCTGTCATGATCTATGAGAATTTTTCAAGTTTGAAATCAGCTTGCCACACCACATCCAAGCTGTAATGAATAAAATCAAGCGGACAGGAGTAGCTGTTAGAAAAGAAAAAATGCAGTAGCTATGAAATGCTAATTTCTCAGATACAAGAATATCATTTATTCTACTGTTAATATCACTTAGCTGATTTTTCTTCTCCCATCATAAAGCAGTGTTTAATCAAAGTTCAGCACTTCATGTTCAATGTGCGTAGATATTAGCATGTACTAATCACTTACAGTTGTTACAAAAATGGCATAATCAAAGAAAAGGCCCATCAGGTGGCAAGGAGGTGAGCAGCGGCCTGGAACCCTGCACTCCACAGGGAGGCTTCCCTGATGGCCAGGCCAGCCTTGTCCCAAATTCATGGGCACAGGTAAACCTTACAGAGCACTAGTCGCTGCCAGGATATTGGAACAGATCCTTTCATAAAACAAGTGTTTGAACACAGGTTTAACCTAGCAACCCTTATAATATTTTCATTTCCAGCTGCTGTGGCAGGAGTTCGGAGTGCTCCACAGGAAGCACGGCCCGCGAAGAGTGGGACAGGCCCATCTCGCTGCCTCCTGCGGCAGGCGACTGCTGGAAGCAAAATACTTAAAGCTCATGTTTTTTGGCGTTTTGCTGTTTAACACACAGCCGTTGTTCTGCCTCTGTGTCCTTCCACTACGGCAGCTGGGGGCGGGGGAAGCCCTGAACCCGACTCTGGCGACACCCGCGACCACCGCCGCCCCCTCAGCTGAGGTACTGCCCGAGTGGGCTGGGCTCAGCGCGAGGGGGGAGGGCGGAGCCAGCCGCGGGGCCCGGATGCGTGCGGCGGCCATGCCGTGACGCCAGCGCGCCGGTCGCACCCAATGGGAGGGCGCGGCGGTTGTTTTTGAACGCCGGGGAGCGGTGCCAACCGTCCGGCCGAGCGCCGGGGCGCCCGGCGGCTGCCCGGCCCCTCTCACCTGCCACCCTGGAAGCCTTGCGCGAGGGTTGCCGCTGTTGCTAGGAGAGCCGGAGCTCTGCAGAGGACGCCGAGCCAGAGGAGTCCGCTGCGGGCGAGCCGACGGCGGCTGGAGCTTGGCGTGAGGGCGGTATCGTCTCTGCCTGGGGCTCGGGCAGCCGCGGCCCGTGCGTGGGAGGTGCCCGGCGGGCGCGTACGCCTTTCTGAGGAGGTGCGGCTGGTCGCGGGGTGGGCGGGTGTGAGGAGGGTCTGCCTTCAGTGTTAGGGGAGCCGGCGGCGCCCGCATACGCACAGGCGCTCCCCACACGCATACACACAAGCCGCCGTGCCGCTCCGATGCGGGTGTTTGGAGGCCTCGGCCTGGTTTTCACCGCGGACGCCGTGCGTTTTGCGGTTCAGATAATCGGCACTATTGACAGTAGCCACGCTGCAAAAATTGTTTTGAAAATGGCCGTAGCTGTGTGTCTTTTCGTACGCGTGAGTCTCTTCTATGTGTGTGTACGCAACTTAAAAATACCATAAGCTTCACTCGTGTTTCTCTGTGCCTTTTTGGCGTTGGGGAACGTTGTGCAACACCAGCTTAATGAGTTCTTTGCCCTTTGTATTTCTAAAGGTAGAAAATGGCTGGACACTTGAAAAAGCCCTTCAAAGACAGTCTGGATGCTATAAAAGAACGAATGAAAGAGAAAAGAAGTCAGAAATGGATGAGATTGGGTAAAAATAGCCAGATCTCCACTGTGAAGTCCAAAAGAGCCAGTAAGATGCTTAAATATCTTAATCATTTTCATAATTTTTTTTTTTTTTAATTTTAAACCAAGTTGAAATACTCGCTGTTCTGTTGCAGCCAACAGCTCCTTGCAGATGAAGAGCATCCAAGAAAACAACAGAGCTCTAGCTCAAGCTTTGCAAGAAGAAAAGCTCAAACTGAGAGATGCACAGGCTACCATTCTTTATTTAAGTAGAGAGTATCAAGATCTGAGGGTGCAGATGTTTGACTTGGAAAGAAGTCTTAGGTTCTACAAGGCACGAGGACTTGTGCAGGTATTTTTAATAATAACTTTATGATTTAGTGAGGCTGAACACCAGAATCTGCACCAATCCGCTGGTATCTTTATGATCCTAAATGTTCCATTAAAGATTAACTCAATATATAGAATAAGTTTTTATATATTTTCACCTAATCTGGTCACTAACTAACTATTTTCTTTTTTTTTTTCTGGCCACTCTTTCTTCTTTAATTAAAATCTGTCTTCTGTGAATTTAATATTTTATAACAGTTGAAGGTACATGACACAGATATCTTGTGGATTGAGTTATCTCATAATACTGATGAGAAGTTAATACATTGGTAGTTGATATTAGGGTGTGACAGTGTTATTTTCTTTCTTTTGTCCATTAGAATCAACTGTCAGCCTTGAATGAGATCATTTCAAAAGTTTCTCAGAATTTACTGGACTCAATTGATCTCCTTGGCCCAGCAAAGAATTTGTGTTCCATAGATGTAGTGAGTACCTTTTCCTCTTGAGGGACAAGATGTTACTTCTTCCCCTTACTCCTTCCAGCATAGATGCACATAGTTTTTGAGACTTGAGCCTTAGTTTGAAGGTACAACTAGTCCCACAGTTCCTGCTATGACATGGGTCCCCACTGGGGAGGGGTGTAGCAGGTTGTTAGTGGGACTGAGGATCTGCTACAAGGTGGTAGGGGCACCCTGATTTTCTATGCCTTTGTGACTTGTTCCCTGCACCATATTCACAGTTCCTTCCCTGTCCACTATCTGTATGATTGGGCTGGTGATGAATGGGCTGCATCGCAGGATCTGAGTATGTGAGGTGCCACAGCAGTTTGTGTTAGCCAGCCAGAAAGAAAGAGTCATGGGCTTCTTTGGCCCTTCCATGGGAAACTTGGCTGTTGTCTAAAATTTGTCTATAGTGCAAGCTTGTTTTCAGCTATTTAGTCACAGTAAGATTTATTTTGTTGACAGAATCAGAGAGTGCTTTCTTCAGCTCTTGAAAATACTTGCAGTGTCGTAGGACAAATACATTCAGTGTGAGTATCTTTTATTAATACCTATTTATACTTGAAAATTCTTTCACAGTAAGCTTAATTTTCTGACTGGAAAAAGGGAAGAAACCCAATGTAATGAAGTAGTTCATTGTTATAAAATATATTGTTACTCAGTAAATACTACTTTTGGTATTTTCTCTAGAGGACCTCTACAGTGTGCTGGTGGAGATGATCGAGTACTTCCAAGTTGGGTAGAGGCTGATAGTGACAGAAACAAGCTGGCTAATTCTATGTCAGTGATCTCTGAAGAATCAGACTGTACCGTTTCCTTAACCAAAACAGTTCCAGACAGAGGTAACTAAAGCAAAGTATCAAACATTGCTGTATTCTGAATCAGGAAAAGGAATGTGTAAGTTTAAAATGTAATTACTGCTTTTGAAATAACTGTTAAGTAATTTTCCACTTATTATCATAATGGTTAGATATTAATGTTGTTAACTGGTAAAGTTTTTGAATGAAGATGCCTAGCAAAATGGGAGAGGAATTTGAAAATGCTTTGTCTTCTATATACCTGCAATCCAGTTTCATTATCTACCAAACTATTCAACACAGTAAAGTCATCTTTAGTCATATACTTTCACTTATGAAATCAACAATTGTTAACAAAGCAAAATACTTGGGAAAATAAATGAGCTGTACATAGCCTTTCCAGACAGAACAGTTCAGAGGAAAATCCTAATGTAGTATACTTAACTGCTTTTTGTCTGCAAGCTGTATTAACAGAGCTTATCTTGATTGCCAAATACTAGTTTATACAAATCTGTGGAGAAAATTCTAAAAACAGTATTAATATTTGACAGGTTCAGAATTTGCACAGAACCTTAACAGATTGCTACTATTTAGCTTTAATATGACTTTTTCTCTCCCATTACAAGGGCAAACAGCTGATGTTCATCTGGACAACATAGGGTCAGAGCTGGAAAATATTTTCTCAAGTGGAGAGAATGGGTTTAGTAATGTGTTATCAAAAAGTGTGTCCACCAGGCGTCACTATTCAAAGATGAAAAATCACAATGAACTTTACATTGGTGTCTTGGACCATTCAGAAGTGCCTGATTCAACAAAAGAGCTTTCTAAACAGGACGAAATTACACTTGAGGAAAGTCTAGAGAAGTGTACTGTAGAAAACATAAATTCAGATATTCCTCAGTTGAATGAAAACAAGGTAGGTTCAGAGCTGGTGTTGAGGCGGATAGACTTTGAAACTGCACAGTTCAAATTAAATGATAATTCTGATCTTAAACAACGCGAGTGTGAAAGCAGAGAAGACTGTCAAGTAAGGGAAGAGAAGAATCAAAAGGGAAAACTGAAATGGCCTAAAAATACTTCCAGACAAAGACCAAGACAAAGACCAAAACTAAGACAGGATAAAGAGGCTTCCAAAGAAAAGTTAGATGTCTTGGGTGACTCCAGTGATGCTTATGACTTTCATTTTGAAGAGTGTGTCCATGTTACCCCTTTTCGACAAAATAAGGTGAATTACACAGATACTGATGTGAATGACAAAGACGACTTATCTGAAGCTAATACCATCGAGTCGAGTGATGATTCAGATGATAGCCTCTATGAGCCTTACAAGAGTAAATCGAAAAAAAGGAAGAGTTCGGTGGACAAGAAAGATACATCGCCAGTCCATGCAAGGCCAAGGTCTAAAAGATGTTTGGCACAGCGTGAGCAGAAACTCCATAATGGAAAAGAGACTGAGAGCAATAAATCAAGTGACAAGTCTATTAGTAAGTGTAGAAAGTGTTCTGTAATTGCTTTTGTTTCCTTGAGAGATAACATTGTTCAAGGGATTTATACTTTTTTATTTCTGGTTTTTTTTTTTTTTTTAATAAACACAAACAGAATAATGTTATTAAAAAAACATTAGATTAATTCTTCTCTCTGCGGTTCCCCTCCCCGCCCCCAGCAGAAATTGGAATTAAAGATATGTTTTATTTAGGAAACTGGTCAACAATGAATTAATATTGTATTTTTGATGTGTTTAATGATGTATTAAAGCTGAGGAAAGAGAGGAGATCAAGAGTATAAATTGAGAATAACAAAAATCACGCTTTTGCCTGGCACTGCTTAAGGTTAATTTACTTTTCCAAATTAAAATCCTGAATATTTATTGATCGTCTTATGTATTCTCAAGTGGAAATATGAAGATAATAGTTATAGCTAAGAGTTACTTCACATCTATGATGTTCATTTGCATTCTCTTTTAAGCTACCTTGCCTGAATTGACTAAAGTGTGCCTAATTTCTTCCCAGGGCAGCCTTCTGAGCCATCTCATCGTGGTCATCTCTGTGATGTTACCAATACCACTTCATTGCTCCCCAGCACTGGGAATGCCACTGGTGTCCCAGAAGGACCACCGTCTCCAAAACGGAAGCGAAGCTGTACTCTTACTGTGAGCTATAAAGAACCAAGTATCGCAGGGTAGGTGTCTTTCCAGTTTGATATGAAGTGCATGATACTCCATCAAATGGAAAATTTGAGGGGATTGTTTAAATATTGGAAATAAGTTCTTAACAAAACATTCAAAGAGAGGTCTGATGTTAGTAAGATGCAATAGTTCGTGTGAAATTGAACTTACTAGCTGAAAGTTAATGTTTTGAGTGATGTGGGGAACAAAACTCAACTTTGCCTGTCTTTTGTTGTGTTGTTTGTTTTGTTTTGTTTTGTTTTCCCTTATAGGAAACTCAGGAGAGGAGATCCATTTACGGATACAAATTTTCTAAATTCTCCAATCTTCAAGCAGAAGAAAGATGCTAAATGCCGTTCTCTTAAGAAAGCATCTTTGTCAAAATACGAGGAGAAATTTGTTGGTTGTCAATGAGATTTCCTGTCATGACAGCAAAACTATGCTCACTCCATGAAGAAAGAAAATAATTCATCCGGGAAATTATTGTTGCACAGTATCTTACATAAATATGCAATTATTTCTATTTGTCTAATTATAAGGATATAAAACTAAGAGGTTTTGTTTTTAATCCAGTTACTTGTTTTTAATGGTATAGAAGACATAAGGCTACTTTTATAACTAAGGTGTTTCTGTTCAACCTCTTGATAGGATCTGTTCTTATAGTGGAAATATGTGATAGAAAAGATGGTGAATGTAATTTTATGACTTATACCCTGCTTGATCTTACAGTGGTTGGCAAAGGTGAATTTTAGGCACTTACAGTCAAATGGTTTTTCTAAACAAAATCTGTATAAATATTGTTATTATGTAATGGTTGTTGTTTTATATTGAAGTTCATAATAAATGTCTTAGTTTTTGGAAAGTGCTTGGAGTTGCTTGGTGTTCTTTTTGCAGGGTTTCCATGTTTGCTTCAAGGGTAGCAATGTCAGCAGTAGGCATACTGTAAGCCAGTGTACTCCTTCCCCATCATACGTGGCATAAACACTGTTTAGAACCAAGAGTGCCAGTTGTAATTTGATTCTGTAGCTGGAGCTCTCAAAAGTAGCAATTTAGAGTTGGTTAGTACTGCTATGAATGCAAGTTAGAATCAACTTTAATTTTGCTTTGTTCCCATCTGGTTATCTGTGAAGGCTGGTGAAGAGTGCTCTGCTTTGGTGGAGGGTAAAGTAAACTGCTGGTATGGGACTTAATAATTTTGGCCCTGCTTTGCCAACTGCCTTTGAGAGGAAGATCTGCTGTATCTGAACTGGCAATAGGCAGTAGGATAGAGAGAGCACTGTTATAAACTGTCCAGCAAGATTTCAAGGCTGCAGCTTTTCTTTGCTTGAGAAACATTTGAGTAGTATTAATGGATACACAAATACAAAGAGGAAAGCTACATTCAAAAAAATAATGGGGAAAGCGCAAAAATACAGGTTCTCTGTTTTGTCTTGCAAGATTGCCTGTCCCTCTTTCATAGGTGTAAGCTCTCTCCCTTTCCCTAATAAAAATATATAGCGTTACCTACTTCTTACATTAGTCTCTCAAAAGTAATAATAAAAGCTGCAGCTACTGAGCTTTTGAAAATAATGTTTCATAACACAGCCTTTGGATGTTGGGACTGAAACTTAACCTTCCATTTCATAGAATCATAGAATGGTTAGGGTTGGAAGGGACCTTCAAAGGTCATCTAGTCCAACCCCCCTGCAAGGAGCAGGGACATCCCCCACTAGATCAGGTCGCTCAGAGCCCCATCCAGCCTGGCCTTGAATGTTTCCAGGGATGGGGCATCCACCACCTCTCTGGGCAACCTGTTCCAGTGATCTACAACTCTCATGGTGAAAAATTTTTTCCTAATGTCCAATCTAAATCTACCCCCCTCTATTTTAAAACCATTGCCCCTCGTCCTATCACAGCAGGCCCTATCCTAAAATTTTTGTATCCTAAAATTTTAGCTCTCGGTTTTATCATCTTTACTCTGACACTCCTTAGTACTACAGGAACTTAAGCAGAATGGTTTAACTGCAGGTGCTCTTTTCTTTTGGAAAACAAATCTGTAACAGCTATTTATCAGGAAGAGAAAAAGAACAAGGGATAGCAGGACAGCCCAAGGCATGTGTGGTGGGTGTGGTTTTGGTTTTTTTTTTTTGGATTAAGGAAACTTGAAGAATTGCTGCAGTTCTATCACACCTCCAGGAAGGCGTCTCACCTAATCTCAACTGATATTCCTAGGAGTGTCCAGGAAACAGGCTAAGCCTCTTTTGACTGTTATTTGCTACCCTTTGAAGAGTACACTCTTAACATGCTGTGGCACAGGACTACAGTTTAGTGGATGGGGGGGTGGGGGGAGGAACCAAACCAACTCATCATACTCTCTAATTGCTGTCAGGTATTGGACAAGTGTAGGGCTTGTTTATAGCATGCAAAGTAAATGCACCATCTGAGTAACATCATAGTGAGAGTAGGTAAGTACAAGTTCAACATGGACTGCAGTTTGCTGTTATGTGTATTGTGTCTTGTGAATAAATGACTTGGACAAAAATGAGAAAACAGTATGAGCATGCTTTGAGCTGAAAAAATGGGAACTTTTGAACAGCTAAGTCAAAGAGGGTTGAGGAGATGGGAGTAACAGCACTGTAGCTCACTTAGTATGGAGCTGGGAATGCTAGTTGGAATTGTCACAGCTTTCCATACTGAATTCTCAGCTCAGCTCAGCACACCATGCTCCCAGTGAACTCAGTGGCTTTTTTTGCATATTTTCTAGTGTACCTGGAAGATGCACTTGTGGAGATTCATTGTGCTCAGTTGTGAAATTGCTTCAGTGTATATATTTGTAGTACAAGAACTAATTAATGAAAAAAGAGGCCAAAATAAGTAGGGTTTTGTACATATATAATTTAAAACTATTCTGTACCAGTACAATATATTAATTTTACAAATGTAAAGTTCATCAGCTGTTAAAGCATTTGCAAAAACACATATCCTACTGTAACTTTATTGCACAGTATCTATGAAAATATTAATTCTTAAATTAGAAAACAAATGTTTCAATATAGAAGAGACAATCTGAAAGACGGTAAGAAAATCTACTCTGAAAATAACAGAATTTCACAGGATACCAAGCTTAACAGGTGCATCTGTAGGCCCAATCTACAAAACAGGATTATAGCATCCAGTACTGGCTATCAAAAAAAAAAAAAATACTCACTGTACCTTTGTTATAGATCCAAATATAGGTCAGACTAATTTCATACAAAACACTATGGCAAGTCTAGTGTTAACATTTTGAATACCTTGTGTACCACATTTACTACTTCCAGGTAGTTCCTGACATCTACTTGCTGAATCAACTTGTGATTTAACATTGCACAGGCATTTTACAGGAATATAGTCTTTGCCACAACACATGATTGGGGTTTTTTCAGTCTTATAACTAGTGAATTTTACCAGTGTAACATCTGTAAATATAAAACACCAAGAATTAAAGTTAAATCTGTTTTTCACAAAAGCAATTATAATTTACAGTTACAAACTCTAATTAGAAAATGTCAAGTGACAACTTTTTGGCCTGTACTGATCTCCATTAGGAAGTTAAGTGTACCTCTTAACCGTAGTGTAAGCAGCAAAATATATATATGATATATATATGAGTGCTCAATTTGAAGATATACTAACATGAGCTGTAAAATGTTAATGTGTTCCTGGGTCTAAATAATCACAGTTAGTTCATAAGCATTTATAATAAAGCTTGGTAGAAAATCCAGTTTACCACAGAGCCAGGTATGGAAGCTAGAAGCTGTCATATGTTGACTTCTTTTGTGTGCAATAGTCTTATCTCTGCTGAATAATCTACATAATTTATCAGTGAAGAGTAGTAAATAGGGTGGATCGTGAAGTGCATCAAAACCTTAACTCTGCTAAGCCAATCAAAATTCTCTAGTATATGCGAATCAGATTCGCTGAAATTATTTTGGGTACTTATGTCCTGCATAAGCCAAGTCACTATGACATTACACATCTAGCCAGATTTTTTTTTTTAAATAGTGGTTATGAGATTAAAATTTGCAGGTAAAATACTTATCAAAACCCAAAATGAACAGAAAAACTTGCATCTATCAAAGATTACAGGCAGTCAGTCCTTTTTCAGAACTGGCTGCTCTTCTCTCACAGCTTCTCAACTAGCTGAGTGTTTCTTTTAAAAAATAATATCTTATAAAAAGATTCTACAAAGAAACAAGTGTTTTAGAACCTTCCCCAAACTGTTGTTTTCCCTTACTGTTTTCTTTTTTACTGGAAAAAAAAAATAATAAAACTTTATCAAATAGGTACTGCATTAGGTAATCTATAACATCTGTTGTCTAGGAATTTTCTTCGTATTCCCAAACATGTGCAATTTCCCACACATTTTTGTGGGGTTTCAGAGGCTGTAGCTGATAAACTTATTATGAACATACGGTAATGGGCACACAAAAGAATTTTTTTTTGTAATTAAATACATTATAAAGCATTTTAATAAAATAATTTTTGTAACTTCAGTATAATACATGTTTGCAAAACTGAGGGTTTTTAAAAGTGCTAAGTATTAAACAGAAGTTTCTTGAAACCTTAAAGTCCCACAATTCATATATAACGGCTTCCCCTGCCCATAAAGTAGGCACACTGTTTGGTTGTAAAAAAAGACAGTGTCACTTGTCAATTAATCCAGCTTCTTTAATTTTTGTGTAGAAGAATTTCTCCAGTATATTGGCACATTTGTAGTATTCACTCTCGGGGGGGTTGTACTCTCTGCAATTTGTGAAGACTCGCTGCAAGTCTGCCATGAATAATTTCTTAGACACGTAGTACCTATTCTTGAGTCGCTCACTCATTGTTTTGAGATCTGTACAGGAGAAAAATAGATTAACAGCCTTTGATTCAAATACTTTTTGTATGCAATATCCCCTTAGACTGATTTGCCATTTAACATGAACTGGCAAAGCTAGGATTTGGAATTCTTAATTGCCTTCATCTGAAGCGTGGTTCCTTTTTTTAGCTTCAACAGCAATTGAGCCCCTGGAACTAAGCAATATTTCACTGTAAGAATGATTTCATGTTGAGTTTATTTTTTCTTCTTTAAAAGATTAAGGGATCATTCTTTTGTGTTCTCATACTTCTCAGAGTTTTGTGTGGATATGAGGTGTCCCTGACTCTCTTTCTGTGAGGCAAAGCTGCTGTCAGCTCTGCTGGAAGGGTCCTTAGGAGTGTACAAGCAAAAAATTCAAACATCACAAAACACGTATGTTAACCTAAAATCCTCACTTCTGTGCAAACACAGCAGAGAAGAGACATCTGTCTATACTATAAGCAGCACTCGCAGCTCTGAAAAAAAGATTAAATTTGTTCCACACTCTACATATATTTTAATTACATCTTCAAAGTTTATAGTTACATATCCCCTTTTTAAGAGTCATGTGCGAACAGACCTCTCCTGCTTTCAATGCACCATACAAAACCTTTACTTACAGAACATTCTTTAAGAAATGTTTTCCTTTATACCAAAATCAGTCATCCATAAAGTACTTAAATCATCTCAGTGTTCTCCACACAGTTGCAGTAATTCTTATCAGGCATTTAAAAATTTTGTCTACATTACGAATGTTCTAGGAGTAAGTACAGGACTAGAGGTAGTGACAGGAATAGAGGTAGTGGGAGGTGTGCTGGAGGCGTAGGCTTTTCTCACCTCAGATGCTCTTACAACTATTTTTTTTAGCAATGCTTGAGCCAGGCTTCAGCAGCAACTTTGCAAAAACACAACAGAAACAGCAGAAATGGAGAAGACCAACTGCCAGCAGGTATTGCAAGGAAAGCAGAGACCAAAGACCTCCAATGCAAAGGAATTAAAACCTCAGATTTAAAAATACGATTGCGGGTATTTTTGGTTTGGTTTGGGTTTTTTTTAAGGGAGATTTGACCTTCGTAAAATAGAGGAAAAACCCTGCCAAATTGACAAGAAGGGATTATTAAAGAAAAGTTTGATGGATGCTCTCAAATACCACTTCCAATGATATATAACTTGCCATTCACTAGTGTGCACAATATTGTACAAGAGCAAAGGCTCATTCAGCTCCCAGTAAGTCTGAAATTTAGGTGCCTACATCCATAGAAAACTCTGCCAGAGGAGGGTCTCAAGACTCTTTCTCTTCATTGCTAGAAAATACATTTGTGTCAGGGATATGGGAAGCCAGCTGCTGTTTTATAAAGTACACCTGTATTTTCTATTTGGAAACTATAAGTTGAATACAAAAAAAAAAAAAATCATTAAGCCAAATTGGTATACACAGGCTAGGAGCCTGTGCAAAGCAACATGAACAAACACTTTCATTCTCCGAGAAACCAATTGATAGTAGCCTGCAATGAGCTTGTATTCCATTCTCTAATAACATTAAAACGTACAGAAACTGTAATCAGAAAGATGGAGGTGAGTTTTGCATAAACAGTGAAGGAGTAGCAGGATTCACTTTTCAGTCTGCTGTAACACAAATAAAAACAAGCATCTGTTTAGAACAGCACTGAATCATCACTGAAATGATAAGACTCAGCAGTCAAAAGCAAAGAAAAACATTAGCAGTTGTGTACTTCCCTTTGCAAGTAATCCTGCATAAACAATAGCTGCATGACTTAAAAAGAAAAGTAAATAAATAGCACCTCAGACAACCTCGGCAAATCTAAAATACAAAGAAAAAAGTTAACTTACAATCAGTTGCATGAAGCATTTTCCTAAACTTAAATCAGAGCAAACTGTTAAGAATTAGAAAACCCTGGTTCTTTTGAAAATGTTTTCTCTATATGATTTAGAAAGCTTAAATCTGTTTTTCAAAGCTACTCAAATGCTCAGGTGTTCCTGAAAGTTTGTCTTTAGATTTTTTTAACCATACCAGTAGGATCTGCAATGACTGGTTACCACACACAAGAACGTATTTGTACAACTCACATAAACCAGCTCAGTTCCGAAAATTTCTAGCTGACTGCACCGTTTAAAGAGCTTGCTAGGGCTCTCTAGAGCACACTAAGACTTCACATGCGTACACTATAGATGCTTCACAAAGGTCACAAGGCAGTCATAAATTTCAAATGACATCATACTCTTGGCACTTCAGAGCTGCAAGCTATTCAGCTGCAAGTAATATACATAAAACAGATTACAATTTATCTGCTATGTTTTCAGCTATAAAGATTGTTAAACTCTATACTTAAAAAATGTTAATGGCATTACCCATGGGAAACCTTATAACTTCATAATATCCAGGAGCTTCTGTTCTCTTCACAGGTTCCATGAAGGGCCAAGCGCTTTGATGGCTCTTTGGTAAAGAAAAAAGTAAGGTATCTAATATGGAAACTCTATATTGGAAATCATTTAAAAATCTTCACAGTAGGTAAACTAGAACTAGCACTCACCTTCACCTGCTGCAGGATGGTTTTTAATGTGCTGTAGAGTTGATCTGGATCCTTGGGCTCCTTACTTGAAAGAAAATATGAATACAAAAGGATTAGCTTGAATCCCTTACCTTCATTCCTACGACGTGCATCTTACCAAAAAGCAACTCCAAAGTTTCAAGCATTTTATGGAAGAAATAAAATTTAAAAATACAACAAAAAAAAAAAAACCATAACCAAAATCCAATTACATTCCCCCACCCAAAAAAAACCCCACCCGAAACCCACTTAAGAACTCATCCCTTGCAGATTATTTATCTATTTTCCAATGGGTGGAAGGAAATATCAGATGACATTGTTTAAGGATTTTTCTCAAAGGAATCTCCAAACTGCTTCATCATTTTATTTCATGTAGCACTCACCCTCTTTCTTTTCCGCTTGGTTTCCAGCCAGTCTCTCCTGTACATCAACAACATGAGACATTACATGGGAACTACAGTAGGTCAAAACATTAACTGAGTTATTGCAACTCTAAAAAGATAAGCCATTTCAGCACTGCTGCAGTAAAATGGATGTTTTAATAAAAGCTACTGCTAATAAATAATATAACCATCTAGCCTACAGCCCCATTCAATTTCTTACATGCCTCTTCCTCCAGATTGCTGAAAAGATTCTAAAATATTCCTACATGAAACACCCTTTTTTTTTTTTCAATAATTCAATACATATTTTACCACAACTTCTGTAAAGAATAATTATGTCAAAGTCATCCAGTTTGATTCCCTAGGGACAGAGAATAAATTGCAGAAAAGCACAGTTGAAAAAAATCCCACAAAAAGATGATACTTAAATGTCCTAATTCTGTTTTGTCCTGTAAGTCCATGTTTAGCACAGAACTCATCCTTGTACAGCAGCGCAGTGCATAACAGCGGTGCCAGAAGAAAATTGCTGACTACGCTGTGACACAAATCAAAGAGGGATCACATATAAATAAAATTACACACATGTGCATAAAAGAGGATCAACCTGGGATGCCTTGGGGAAATCTTGAAGACAGCGATTGTAATGGAAACACAACAATCTTCAT
Organism: Ardeotis arabs; assembly: GCA_011801015.1. Classification (NCBI taxonomy): domain Eukaryota; kingdom Metazoa; phylum Chordata; class Aves; order Otidiformes; family Otididae; genus Ardeotis; species Ardeotis arabs. The sequence continues at coordinate 1,663 of JAAGAY010134094.1, read as the reverse complement.
AGAAATCAAATCAGCAGACCAAAACAACTACATTTTAATCAAAAAGAAATATGTGACTACATTAGTATTTCTAGTCTTGGACCATTCTTGGGCTGTTCTACTTCTGTTCTACACTAAAAGAAGTTGATACGTACTAATTCCAGGGATGCTTTCTATAGGAATCTGCCGTACTCCGTCTTTGAAGCAAGAAAGACCAGGATAAACTTTTCGTATCTGAGCTTGTTTCCTTTCTATGAGCTTTTTAATGATCTGTAATAAAGCAGCAGAGAAAACAAAACAAAACAAAAATGTATTTGCTCAAAAGTAACCCAGAGGATACATGCAAAACTGTGATGAACAGAAACGCTCTTGCTTCCTAATCTATAGACCACTGAAGCTGTTAACAGGGGTGAGCTACTTGGCCAAACACTGGTTCTGCAGACGAGGCTACCATGTCTCTCAGCTGCCTACTTAGGCACAAAATGGGAAGAAACGGAGTCACTGCTTGCTGTACTGACCACAAGCTGCACAGCTCCTTGGAAGGCACCAGCAGAGGTAGGGAAGGAAATTTCCTGGAAGCAAGTTTGGGAACTGGCTCTAATTCTAACAGCTGGTGCTTGTGAACTGCTTCAGCACAGCTGGTCAGAAATTTCAAGGCACATATTGAATGCACATTTTTCAATGCATGTGTATATTCATATTCCAAAATTTTAGAAATACTTCTTCACTTGGAAGTCTCCATATAACTGTAGGAGTTGCTTAGATATCAGAGATACTGAAGATTTTCTCTCGAGGAAGTCAGAACAACGCCACTCTTTGGAACCAAAATTCTACCTTGCCTGTAAATGCCAGGAAAGGCGTTTCCAGTTCTGGGGTGCACTCTGTTCTGCTTTGCAATCTTGCTACCTCAGTTCTAAGTAATGTGCTTTGCTGCTCTTGATACACAGCAAGATGCTTACCTAAGCTTTGTGTATTCTGAATACATCGCTTCCAAATTAGTTTACTTCATAACTGGGAGTAAACAAATGTACCACAGTTCGGGAGACTATTTTCTCTGGAAATAATAAAGATGGACATATTTTTCTTTCTAAGGACCTCGACACATAGTATTTTCTCTCAAAGAAGAAGAAAAGAAAAAAATCAGACTTTCAACAGAGGTTACGAAAGCTAAGAGAAATACAGTATACAAGAGCACCATGGCCAGATTTCACCATACTGTCAAAATACTTGCAAACTAATTGTCAAATCCACCTTAAACCCTTCTTGCAATTTAGGAACTAGTGGCTCTTCCTGATTAAAACAAGCTGTTCAATCAGTAACACTGATTAATCACAAGTCAGCAGGTCATAAAGCTTTGCATTAAGGGATTTTTCATATTTTTCAGAATTAACCATAAAGGAGCTACAAATCGGGCAGTGCAAACTCACAAACGGTGGTCTGTGACCGGTACCTAGTGTTGGGTAACATGGTCTTAGCAGCCATAGGCATATAGAATCACTGAATCATAGAATGGTTTGGGTTGGAAGGGACTTTTAAAGGTCATCTAGTCCAACCCCCCTGCAAGAAGCAGGAACATCCCTGACTAGATCAGGTTGCTCAGAGTCTCATCCAACCTGGCCTTGAATGTTTCCAGGGATGGGGCATCCACCACCTCTCTGGGCAACCTGTTCCAGTGTTCTACAAC